>JAJIBD010033017.1:0-42432 GCA_021461705.1 Cryptotis parvus | reverse complement strand
AACAGGCTTGAGAGGCGTAGGGAAAGCTGCACAGAAAGTCACCAAGGAAGAGGCCCAACTGGATGGACTGGGGTCAGGTGGCCAGAGGAGGTCCAGGTAGACATCAGGTCCTCAGATGGGCCTTGTTGGAGCCCAGGGTGGGGATCCAAGGAGATGGCATCTGTTGGGAGTGCCAGCAGCCAAGCGCCCTGTGCCGCCCCTACCGTTGTCCTGGCCCTCTGGCTGGGAGATGATAAGCCAGCAGCGCTCAGGGAGGCACACCTGGGTCTCACCAGAATTCCTGTGTCTTTCCATGGGTACCCTTAGGTGGTCTCTAGCACATCTTCCTAGTGTGACCCCTTACAACACCTCCACTTCCCTCAAATCCCGAGAAACATTAAGAACTTTAGTGCTGCTTAGCTGAGCTATAAAAGGAAACATAGATTGGGGCTGGAGCCACAGCAGGGAGGTTTGCTTGCAGAGGCCAATCTGGGTTCAATCCCTGGTACCCCATATAGTATATCTTGAACTATAGTATATCAGGAGTGACCCCCTGAGCACAGTGTCAGGAATAACCGCTCAACATCACCGGGTGTGGACCCAAATCAAACTAAACAAAAGGCAACATGATGGGCGGTCAGATGACCACAAGGATGAACCTTAAAAGTGCATTTGGGCTTGTTTTGTTTGTTGGTTTTTCAAAACAAATTTTGGAGACAAGCCACAGCCAGCCTTGCTTGAGGAGCTACTCCCAGCTTGGTCCTCTGGGGACCTTGAGGTGCTGCAGATAGAGCCCGAGGGTTCTGTAGGCAAAGTCCATGCACCAGCTTTCCGAGCCTCTCGTGCCTACACCTGGCTCAGCTAGCAGTGCTCCCTGAAGGTGATGAATGGCACCCACCCATGCACACAGAGCACTCACTGTGTGCAACAGAGGAGGAAACAGGAGCACCTTCGGTAATCTAGGGCCAGCGCTAAGATTATGAGGTTTATTTTTTCTTTTGCTTTCTTTTTTTTTGGGGTCACGCCCGGCAATGCTCAAGGGTTTCTCCTGCTCTGCACTCAGGAATTACTCCTGGCGGTGCTCAAGGGACCATATGGGATGCCGGGATCGAACCCAGCCGGCTGAGGCTGGCGCGTGCGAGGCAAATACCCTACTCGCTGGACTATCGCTCCGACCCGGATTATGAGGTTTAGAGGGTAGGGTGGGGAACAGCTAGTGGTATCGGGTGCCACAGAAGAGGCTTTGAGGTGGGTCCTTGGGGCTGAGTGACCCTCGGGTATGAGTCACTAAGAGAAGAAAAGGCAGGTCGCCCATCAGCCCTTCCCAGCGGCAAGACAGGGATTCCCTTGAAGGTCAGAGTGCATTGTGCACCTGAGCCCAGGGACCAGGCAGCCCAGTACTAAGAGCCTGGTTCGCCCTCTCACCCCTCCTGGGGCCCACCTTCTGCTTCCCACCCCAGCTAAACTGGAGGATTGCAAGTAGACCAAGGGCTCTCGCTCAGGAGGATGTGTGTTTCACCTGCATCCACAGACATGGGGCTGCTCACCTTCCCCGCGCAGACCACCCGCCCGTAGACGCCTCGCTCGGCTATCAGCACCGCCGCCAGGGGCGCCCTGAGCCAGTCGACGGGCCAGCGCTTAGGCAGGGCCGACCCCTCGCACCCCCCCCGTGAGTCTCAGCGACGTGCCTGGCTCCCCTCTGCAGATTTCAGGCATTTCCAGGGCTTTTCCTCTCTGCTGGACTGTTTGAAGAAATCAGGCGGCCCCGGGATGTGGCTCTGCTGTAATGTCCGCTCTTCGCATGTGTGCCGCCTTTCCCCAGCTCCCCAGATCTTGTTGGAGGAATTCCTGAGCCCCCACCCGGCCGGTATGCCTGCAGGTGGCCTCTGGCTGCTCAGCTTCTGGGCGGCCTCCGAGGCGCCCCTCTCAGAACCGGTCTGCAGCTCCGAGAAATCTTAGGAGCAGGTTGACAGTTGCCAGCCCCCCCCACCCCCACCCCAACCTTTGGGCCAGAGACCTCCGAGCCCCAAGCCCCGGCTGCGTCAGTTCCCGGCGGGAGCCCCGTGGCTGCAGGCGTCTGGAACCGTGTCCCTCGCCCTAGAGGCTCGCGCCCTGGGGCACGGCCCCATCTAAGTGATGGGAGATTAACCCTGGCTGGGCGCAGGCGGCCTGGCCCCTGGCTTCCCAGAGCCCGCGCGACCCGGGAGCGCGCACCCAGGATCCCCGGAGGAGGGGGCGGGCCGGGGAGACGCCACCACTCTGTTCCCCCGCATTCACAAACACCCCAAGTCTTCCCCACGTGCCACCTTCTGCCCGCGGAGCCCAGGTTCCATTCCGGAGCCCACCGGCCCGCAGAGGGCGGAGACCGCGGCAACACCCTTCCCGCGTCAGCTGGGCGATCGTGCCCCATCCCTGGCAGGGCCACTAATTGCGGGAGGGTGTTTCCGTTGGTGATGCGGGGCGCGGGGCGCTCTCCCCCCCCCCAGCTGGGACCATTCCTAGATACCCACCGGCAGCGCTGGGCGGGCGGGAGGAAGGAAATTAAGCCTGTGTTGAAGGAAGGACACCTGGCAGAGGAGGGAGCGCGCTCAGGAATCCCCTCCTCTCCCGCCTCCCCGGCTTTCAAGTGGGGGGAAATCCCCAGACGAGCTTTCACTCTCGAGGCGCCGTGCCCGGCCACTGCAGGTTCCCACACGGCCCCTCCGGCCCTCTCCTCTCCTTCCCCAGGCTGGTGGCCAACAAAGTCCAGGTTCCACCCTCCCACCCACTTGTTTCCCTGCTCTCTGCCTTCCCTCTCCTCCACACGGGACCTGGGCTCCTGCTGCCCAGCTGACCGGAGGAAGCAGAGGGCACACGCGGTCTTCGGGGGGTCTTGTCCACATCACTCAGGGCCTTTGGTGGGTGACTCACTGGTCCCACCCCACTGGCATCTGAGGGGTCCCTCTCTCCTCCCACCCTCGTCCTAGTGGCAGTAGCATCTTGGGGCCCAGTAACCACCTAGCCTGGCCACGCGGACTCTCACGTGGTCTGTCAGTGGCTAGGAAAAGTGCCAGAAGGATGTTATAAGGCTCTGGAGCAGACCAGGTGTCAGGCGGGATTGGAGTTCCTGCAGGTACTCAGAGGGCCAATAGGAGGCCTCCGGTGGCCCCCATTTGGGTGGAACTGGGGGCGGGCACTTAACAGGCTACTCCTAGGGTCTACAGTGCACTGCTCCACCTAGAACGGGGCCCAGGCGCTGAGTGGGGACAGTGTGGCTTACTGCAACCCCTCTGCCTGCCTGCTCAGTACAAACAAGGCACCAAACCGCCCACCGTGGGGGCACCCGAAGGATCCGTTTCTGCAGCCTCGCGGGTCTGAGGTGCCAGCAGGTCTCCCCATGCCCTCCCTGTCCCCGCCACCCCCAGCCTGCCCTGCTCCTCCCGCCGCTCCCCCACCTCTCCCTGTGGCTCCCTCCAGGGGCCGGTCCCTCCCCTCCCTCCTCTTTCATCTCCTCCCCTCCCGCTGCACACCGGCTCAGAGCCGGGTTGAAGCTGTGACAAGCCCAGGCGGCTCTCCGACCCCCGGTGCCCCTGGGCCAATTCCCCAAGCTCCGGGATGCGCGTCAGCCACGTTCAGAGCCGGCTCCCGGCCGGGCAGGGGCATTGGGTGTGAGCCTTGGGCACGGGTGCCCCAAATCAAAGCCGGGAGCATCTGACCCCTGACCTGGACTCTCCCCCACTTTGAGGAGAGTCGGCTGCTCTGACCCTCAGCAGGACTTGGTGGGTCCACTCAGCCCCAGTCCCACCACCCCCTGCTCACTGGCCCGCTTTGCCCCAGGGCCCAGGACGGACATGGGTGGGGAACAGGCCACCCAAGTGACCAGGAGCAAGCCTCAGGCCTCAGTTTTGCAGGGGCTTGACTGCACAGGGCTGACCCCTAATTCTCAGTCTCAGACCACTCAGGGCTGACCCCTAATTCCTGCCTCTGTGAGAGAGGTGAGAAAACAGGGGGGGGGGTCCAGGAGGGACGTTTTCCTGCCTCGATGGGTGGGGTATATGGGCAGAGGTGGGACCCCCACCCCGCCCCTACACGTGGTGGGGAGCCAGGGAAGGAAGACTGCTGGGTGGGCAGGGGGCACCAGACCCCAGAGCCCTCCCCTATAAATCCAAATGGGACTGTGGATCCGCAGCGGTAAGCCCCCCCTGTCCCCCTCCAGGAGGGAAAGTGACTGGGTCTGGGGCGCAGGAAACGCAAGTGGCCGCCGGTGTCATTTGCAGGAAATGCAAAGGCAGCAGGAGGTCCCCGATACCGATCAGATCCCTGACAAAAAAGACTCAAATGACACTCTGCTCGGTCCCCCGGCGCCGCCCCGCAACCAGACCTGCAGGCCCCGCGGGCCAGGCCAAGCTTCTCCTAGCCCTGGGGAGACCACGTCGTCGGGCCGGGGTGCGGGGCCGGCCGGCGCGCGGGTGAGGCGAGGCGAGCCGGCCTTCCCCCGCCCACTCCCCGAGACCCGCCGAGGTCCGTCTGCCCCGAGCCTGACCGCTGCCAAGCTCCCGAGCCTGCGCCACGACCCTTCTCGCTACGACCCCCGCGCGGGCACCGTTGCCCGCGAGAGCGGGGCCGCCACCCCCCCACCTACCCACCCACCGCGCCGGGTCGCACGGACCCCCGGGAGCGCCCGCTGGTCAGAGGCCGGCGGCGGGGACCAGGAGGGTCGGGGCGCGCCCCGCGCGCGGCGCCTAGGTCGGCCAGCCGGGCCCTCGCGCGCGCGGGCCGGGCCGGGGGCCGGGCACGGCGTGATTGACAGCAGGGCCGCGCGTCCGCACCTCGGGCGGCGCTCGCTGATTGGCTGCCGCCTGACATCCCCACGCCGGCTCCGCGCCCGGCGCGCGAGGGCGGCTGCGGGCGGAGGTGCGCTCGCCACCAGCCCCAAAGTCATTTCCCATCTCCCGTGCACTTTGTTCCAACTATTGGGGGCGCCGCTGCCCCTCTTCATGGTCGCGGGCAAACTTCACTCCCCCGGCGCAGCTTCTAATGGAGCCCCACCTGCTCGGGGCCGCTCCTCGGCCTCCTGCTCGCCGGCACCCGCGTCCTCGCCGGCTACCCAATTTGGTGGTAAGACTCGCCCCTGGATACCCCGACACGGCCTCAGCGCCGGGTCCTCGAGAGCTGAGGGTGGGGGTGGGTTGCAGCTCCTTCCTCCCGGCCTCCTCTCTGGGGGACACCGCCTCCCGCACCCGTCCAGCCCCCGAAATTTTCTGCGGGTGTCGCCTTCGGAAACCCACCCGGGTCCCCTCTGATCGTCACCATTTTCCCTGCGACTCGCTGCAGAGGCCTCCGAACCCGGCCAGTCTCAGAAGGTCCCCGAGCGCTCACATTCCAGCCCTCCGGCCGTCCCCCGTGTGCCCCCTCCTCCCCGACCCTCCAGTCGCTTGCAGTTGGGGTTTCTGGAGAGCCAGCCTGGAACCCCCAGGGAGCCGGCCGCTCCTCTACTCCATTTTGGGGTCTTCCTGGGCACAACCATCCTGGTCCTTCATTGCCGCCCCCACCCTCCGCCGGCGCCGGCATGGGGGGAGATTTCCCTCCCTCCTCACCCCTCCTCATCCCCGTTGGCCTTCATCTTACAGCGCCCCCCCCAGCTTCAGGAATCCCCGAAACATGGGGTACAGGGGTGGGTGGGGTGGATGTGGGGTTCAGCCGATTCCCCACTCTGATCTACATTCATCTTGCGCCTCAGAAGTGAATATGGTATTTGCTGATCCAAGATGCCATTGAATTTGGATTTTATTCATTTCTTTGCGGGTCCATCCTGGTCCCTCTCGGAGGGGCGCCTTGAAAAACGGAGTTGTTTCGGAGGGGGTGGATCTGTTCTTTCACCCCCAAACCCCATTCTCCATCTCAAATTCAGTTCCTTTTTGGGAAAAAAAAGAAAAACGAGGACGATGGAGAAAGGGAGCCGGAGAATTCTGTCCCCGAGAAAGGCGGATACAAAAGACGTTTTTCTCTAGGGCTGGGGAGCCAGCCACAGCGTGTATATGTGAGTGTGTGGGGGAGGCATGGGGCTGAGAAATAGTCTGTTGGGAGCGAGCCCCTGTTCCGCGGCTCTTATTCTCCAAGCAGCGGCCCCCTGGCCCCCCCCAGGTCCCTGAGGCCAGAGGGAAAGGCAGTAGTGACGCCTCCCCAGGCCCCCAAATTCCGGAAAAACTTTAATCTGAGAGTCTTCCTCTCTGGACACTGGACAGCCTTGGCCCCCAGGCTGGGGTTCGGGGTCTGTGGCCCCCGTGTGTGGGGGAGTAGTGCCTTCAGGGTATGACCCCACCTGGACCACCGCGTCCCCACCGTTTCTGCTATGACCCTCCACTGGGGCTCTAGTGGGCAGAGCTGGAGAGGTTGGGGGGCCACACCCAAGTCTGTCTCTGGTTGTTTGCAGGTGGCTGCATTTGTGTCTGGTTGTCTGGGGGGCCTGGAGGGGATAGGAAGGGGGCTAGAGCGGCAGGACGGACCCCCAGGGGGCAGGCTTTCTCCTGCCCAGCATGTCCTCCGGCTGGGCTGGCTGGGCTGGCGGAGGCTGCCCCTACATAAAGATGTCTGTGGGGGCCTGATGCCGGGATTCTGGGCTGGAGGCGCTGCAGGCCGGGAGGCTGGAGAGATCCTGCGCCGGCCTTGCCCTCCTCCCCACCGCTCCGCTCCCGGCCTGTTTGCTCCTTGTCCTTGGCCGGGACCCTGATGGGGGAGAGGCCCCAGGCGGCTGCGGGAGTGACCTGGTCCCCACCCTCTGGGCCGGAGGGCTACAGCTTTCTACGGCTGGAGAGCTGGTGTGCCGTGATATTGGGGCATCACACAGGGGACCACCCAATAGGAAAAGGCTGCGGAGAACCCGGGCATTAGCCCGGCAGAATGCTGGACACTGGGGCGGGGGTGGTGCTTGGGAAAACGATGCCGCTTTGTCTGCGTACAGGGGGTTTCGGTGCATTTTCTGGGTCTGTGGTGCCAAGCGCCGTCCCTGGGGGCTCCGTGCCTGCCGCTGGGCTGCGGTGGGTGCCTGGGGCCGCCAGCCCACGTAGGTGCTGGGGCTGTGAGGGCTGCTTTCTCGGGCCACTGTGTCTGGGGGTGGACAGGAAGCCTCGCCATCTGTGCCCGTGTGTCCACAGTCATTACCAGGTGTGTGAATGGCGCATGTGTAATATGTGGGGTGTGTGGTGTGGGGTGTGCATAAGCGTGTTGTAGTGCATGTTGTGTATGTTGCATGGTGTCTGTGGCATGAGTTGTGCATGTGGTATACTGTATATTTGATGTGGAGTATTCTACGGTATATGTGGTATCTGTGGTTGTGTTGTGTGTTGTGTATATGATGTGTGGTATACATGTGTGGTTGTGTGTATATGGGGTGTGTGGTATGTGTCTTGTATGTTTGTGTGTGGTATGTGTCTTGGCGTATGTCTGTATGGTGTGACATGTAGTATGTGTTGTATGGTGTGTGTGATATATGTGTGGGATGATGTGGTATCTGGTATTTGGTGTGTGTCTGTGTGGTATGTATTATGTGTGCATTGTGTGTCTGTGTGGTATGTGTATTATGTGTAGGTGTTGTGTGTATCTGTGTGGTGTGTTACATGTGTTTGTGAGCATGTGGTATATCAGCAGGTGTGGTGTGTGTCTATGTGTTGTCTTGTATGTGTTTGAGGTGTCTCTGTTGTATTGTATGTAGTGTGTCTGTTGTATGTGTGTACGTAGTTGTGTGGTATGTTTCTATGGAGTGATATGTATGTGTTGTGTTGTGTGTGTAGTATATCTGTGGTGTGTCTGTATGGTGTGTTGTGTCTGATGTCGTGGTGTGTCTGTATGGGTGTGTTGTGTATGTGTCTGCGTGGTTTGTGTTGTGTGTGCTATGTTGTGTGGTGTGTGTGTGGATGCGCATGTGTGTGCTTTTCTGTTAACTGTAAGCCCCACAGATGGGCCTTTGCGTGGGTATCTGTGCCTGTGGTGGTGACCTGCCCAAGTTGCTGCGGCTGGGACTGTTGGGGACCTGTCGCTGGGCGTGGTGAGGGGGCACAGCCAGCTCTGAGGCAGGGGCAGGGGTGGTTTGGGGCCACGGGAGCTCCCTTGGGCCGAAGCCCCAGGGGAGGAACGTGGCTTTGGTCTTGGATCTGGGTAGAGTGTGAGTCACTTTCTCAGGCTGGGCCGGGGCGCCTGCCCAGGACAGGGACCTGGCTAGTGAATGGGCGTGGACACCAGCTCCTGTCCTGCCCTGGGGCCGGCGTATGAGGACACAGCTGCCCCCACCCTCTGCCCTCCACCTCACACACTCCCCAGGAGGAAAAGGTCTAACTGGGGTCTCTGCCCTGCCACTCCCAAGCTCCCAAGGAAAATAGCCCCCATGGCCAATGCCCTGCCTAGAAGGTCCGCCCCTACCTGGGGCAGCCAGGGGGCTTCTGGAAGGACAGACTGGTGGGCTGGCGACAGGCGGGGCTGAGAAGGGCGACAACAGCCCCCACTTCCGGCTCCTGGAGGAACTCGTCTTTCTTCTCCAGCTGGGGGCTCGGCTGGTGCCTCGAGCATTCCTGCATATCAGCCAGCTGGGAGGGGCCTTGCTGGGGGGTCATGGACCCATCCCCAGGACCAGTTCTCTGGGCTCTGTCCCCAGCCTGGCTGATGTGTTGCCTGGGAGCCCAGGACAGGGACCTGGGTCAGGGGACCCCTCCCCTCTCTTTCCATCCTCCATTGCCATGTGTTGACCCACTCCCTGCCTGCCCTGGGCTCTGCCTCAGTTTCCCCATTTGCCAGGTGTCCTGCTGTCCTCCCCCCTGCCTTTCAGAGCCTGCGAACATGTTCAGTCAGACCCGGTGGGGTCAGTGGGCTGGGCCCAGGGAGGCACCGGGAGAGTGCGGGGAGGAAGGCCCCAGGCCAGGTGCGAGCACTTGGAACAGGCACGAATTACAGTGGCTGGGCAGGGCCGGCTGGCGAGGAGCTGAGCTGGCTGGAGGCTGTTGATCCCACAGACAGACAGACAGACAGACAGACAGGTGGGGCAGATGCCAGAGCTGATGTCCGGGCTGTAGGGGGGGGTCTCCCTTCCAGGGCCAGCCTTTCCTTTCCCTGGGGGCGGCGGCTGGGAAATGAACCCGGACCCTGGCCTGCCTTTCCCCCCATTCAGACCGGGGTGCAAAGGTCCCTCTGGAGCCGCCGGGCAGCTGATGGGTTTGCACTGAGGGGCCTGAGTTCAGCCACACTCGGAAGGAGCCTCCCTGTACTGTGCTCCTGGGGGGACCCGCTGAAGTATCGGGACAAGGCGCGGGCAGGGACCGCCGTCATGGAAGCTTCTCCCCAGAATCGCCAGGTCTGGGCGCTGTGCCGCACCCTTCTAGGAGTCCGAGCGCGGGGTGTGGACTGTCCACCTAGGGGAAACCTTGTGAGCTGAGGAGTCGGACCCTTGGCACTCTGTCCTTTCCCAGTGACCAGTCCACCAGCATTGCCCCAGCCCTGGCATCTGGGTGCATGCTCAGTACTTTAAGATGGGAAACTGAGGCAGGCAGAGAGGCCACTAGGTGGGAATCCTTGTGACTCCTGAGCCAAGCTAGGGAGAAGGAGCCGTGACCTCAGAGCCGGGTGGAGCTCTGACCTCCCTCTCTGCGGGTAGCTGGTATCACCTCATAGACCCATCCATGGAGAGTCAGAAATAAGGAAGAACTCTCCTTGGTTTTTTTAATTGTTTTGGGGGGCCGCCGCCACTGTGCTCAGAGATCGCTCCTGGTGGTACGGGTTGGAGCAGGGGATGGAACCGGGATCTGCCACGTGTAGGGCAAGCGCCTAACCACCTCTTCTGTTTCTCCCGCCCAAGAAAGAGCTGCCTGCTCTCAGAGCCCAGTGAGCCCAAGGGCCGAGGAGGACCTGCATTCTAGACTTTTCCACCAGTTCTGTGAGCCATAGACCCCTGCAAAGCTACTGACACAGGCGTCCCACTTTCCCTTGGGAGGAGCTGGGTCAGCTCTCTCAGCCCCCTGCCCACCCACGGAACCAGTTGTTGCCCAGAGCCTGTCAGTCAGTCCGGGCTTTTCTGGTACTCCCTGTGGCACCGAAGGCAAGTGACCCAACATCTCTGGGTCTGTTTCCTTACCAGTAACCTGAGAGTGGGGACTGCCCCCCCACCTCTCAGCCTTGGCATGCAGATTCCTTGAGAGCATCATGGCATACTCGTGTGTCATACGCATTGTTCACACTCCCTGCGGCAGGCTGTTGTGTCACCTTGAACTCCTGGAGCCCATTCCTGCCTCTTCCAAGAAGTCTTCCCAGATTGACCCCACCTGGGCTCTGACTTCTCCTCCTCCATAGAGCCAGCTCTCTCCCTGACACGGGGCCTTGGAACCCTGGGGGGCACGCATGACTCTAGGGAAAGCTTCTGGTAGAAGAGGGTGGGAGAGGGCCTGGGCCTGCCCCCTAGGCCGCCCCCTCCCAAGGTGCAGACTGCAGAGGCCAATGTCGATTCCAGCCGGGACCTGGAACTACCTTGAGCTGGGCCTGGGAGGGTTGGGGAGGCGTGGGGTGGGGGGGTGTCCGAGTGGCGCGGGACTGCTGGGAGCCTCCGGGGAGCTAGGGATGATTCAGAAGGTGATTTATAGCCGGAAGCAGAAAGCTCTCTTCTGGCAGAGCCTGATGCTTAATTACATTCTTGGGGGGGTGGAGGTTGAGTGGGGGTACACTGCGGCCCCTGCCCCCCTCAGGCTGGCCCAAGTAGCCGCCCCACTGGGTTTGGGGAGGAGTGGGAAAGGGGCAGAGAGGGGGCTGGGGGAAGCAGCCCTTCCTGTCCCAAGCAGGTGGGGACCCCTCAGGTGACTGCGAGACACTCCCGTCCTCTCGCTGTGACCCTGGGGTCTGTCCCACTAAGGCATGAACAGGGTGTCCAGGTAGGGGCGTCCAGGCAGGCCCACCTTGACTGGGGAAGAACAAATGTGTTTTGGGGGGGTGAACCAACAGCTCAGTGGTCCCCTCACCACATCATCTGCTTGGACCCGGGCCAGGGTGCCAGGGAGTCCCTGATCCCCCTTGTGCCTACATGGGCCTGGCTGCCTCCCTGGGACCCTGGGGCCACGTGGCACCCGTGATGCCTCTCGACTGCTCCGGCCCTCAGTCAGACTCCGGAGCAGACCCTGATACCCCGAGCCCCACTTGCTCGTTCTTGAGGCTGGAGAGGTGGAGGGAGGGTCCCAGAGAGTCCCCGGTCTGTCTGCACCTCAGGGCTGGCAGGGGGTCAGCAGGGGGCCAGTAGACAGCCCAGGCTCCCCTGAGGCCGCCCATGGCCTCATTACATGTGTGGAGTGAATTCCAAAAATGTCAGGCGCACCCTCACGAGGTGGGGGTGCAGTGGGGAGGGTCTGAGCCGGGAGTCAGAGCTCTGTGGTTCTGGGTGTATGAAGCGTGAGGGGCTGGATGAGTCGGGGGTGCAGTGGGAGGGGTCTGAGCCGGGAGTCAGAGCTCTGTGGTTCTGGGTGTATGAACGTGAGGGGCTGGATGAGTCGCTGGCCTCGACTTTGATCTCACATCTGAGTCTGGGGTTTAGGACACCCGGCTATTTGGGCGGTGTGAGCCCGGCAGAGCCCAGTGAGGAGCTGACCCGGGGCAGGGTGGGGGTGCCGGCACCCAGCTTTATTACTCAGTTGTGAGATCAGAGCCTTCCTGCCTAGGTTTCTTATCTGGAGTTGGGGTGACAGTGCAGGGTGGCTCCCACCCTTAGAAGGCGCCCCAGAGAAATGGCAGGAGCTCTCGGGAGAGGTAACACCCCCCACCAGCATTACTCGGCCTCCCAGGCCCCAGGAGAAGGGTCAGTCCCTGGGGTGGCCAGTTTGGGGACCTCCTGGCTGCAGAGGAGGGAAGGGGTGTTCCTCTGGGACTCCTGGGGTGCCTGAAGGAGGGTCGGGACCAGAGGCCAGAGGGGCCACTGAGTTGAACTCAGCGTTCCTAACTGATGCGGGTGCCCCAGTTTGGCCCAGAGGGGCAGGGGCTGGGGGAAAGGAGGAGGAGGAAGGGGGCTTTGCTGAGGCTCGTAGGGAAAGGCTGAGTCCTCCGAATAAGGCCCAGCAAGCCCTTGCGGACGGGCAGACCCTCAGGCAAGGCGGCAGGCACAACAGGAGGGCCAAGTGTGTGTGTGAGTGTATGGGGTATATCATTACATGAGTGTGTGTTGAGTGTGAGTATATATGAGTGTGTGAGTGTATATGTGAGTATGTGTGTGTGAGTGTATACGAGTGTGGGAGTGTATATGTGAGTATGTGTGTGGGTGTATACAAGTGTGGGAGTGTAAATGTGAGTGTGTGAGTGTATACAGGTGTGGGAGTGTAAATGTGAGTATGTGTGAGTGTATACGAGTGTGAGAGTGTAAATGTGGTATGTGTGTGTATACGAGTGTGGGAGTATAAATGTGAGTATTGTGTGGGAGTGTATACAAGTGTGGGAGTGTAAATGTGAGTATGTGTGAGTATATACGAGGTGTGGAAGTGTAAATGTGAGTATGTGTGAGTTTATATGAGTGTGGGAGTGTAAATGTGGTATGTGTGAGTGTATACGAGTGTGGGAGTGTATATGTGAGTATGTGTGTGTATACAGGTGTGGGAGTGTAAATGTGAGTATGTGTGTGAGTGTATTGAGTGTGGGAGTGTATATGTGTATGTGTGTGTGAGTGTGTACAAGTGTGGGAGTGTAAATGTATGTGTGATTGTATATGAGTGTGGGAGTGTATATGTGAGTATGTGTGAGTGTATATGAGTGTGGGAGTGTATATGTGAGTATGTGTGTGTGAGTGTATCTAGTGTGGGAATATATGTGAGTATGTGTGAGTGTATATGAGTGTGGGAGTGTATATGTGAGTATATGTGTGAGTGTATAGCAAGTGTGGGAATGTATATGTGAGTATGTGTGTGAGTGTATACGAATGTGGGAGTGTATATGTGAGTATGTGTGTGAGTGTATACAGGTGTGGGAGTATATGTGTGAGTATGTGTGTGTGAGTGTATATGAGTGTGGGGTGTATGTGAGTATGTGTGTGAGTGTATACAGGTGTGTGAGTGTAAATGTGAGTATTGTGTGAGTGTATACAAGTGTGGGAGTTTAAATGTGAGTATGTGTGAGTGTATATGAGTGTGGGAGTGTATATGTAGTATGTGTGTGAGTGTATACGAGTGGGAGTGTATATGCCAATATGTGTGTGAGTGTATACGAGTGTGGGAGTGTATATGCCAATATGTGTGTATACGTGTAAATGAGTGACTGAGGTATAAATGTGTATAAGTGTATGTGTGACTGAATGTTTGTGTATATGTGACTGTGTGTATATGCTTGTGAATGTGTGCATGAGTGTGTGTGATGAGTATGAGTGTGTATTAGTGCATGAGATGGGTGTACATATGTGACTGGATGAGAATGTGTGTGTGACTATATGTGTGAGTGTGTATGAGTGTGACTGTGTCTGAGTGTATATTTGTGCATGTGAGATGGGTGTATGAATATATGTGACCATGTGTATGAAAGTATGTGTATGTGTGCAAGTGTGTATTAGTGTGTATGTGAGTATGAGTGTGGCTGTGTGCGTATAGATGTGGGTGTGTGACTGTGTGAGTATATGTGTGTTTGTGTGCATGTTGGAAGTGGTGAACCAGCTTTGTGGGGACCCAGTTCTCAGAGTCCTGCTGGGGGTGTCTGGGCTCACTCCTGGCCAGGCCTCGCCCCGAGTGCTGTCCCCGCTCCTGAGCTTCCCTTCCGGGCAGAGGCAGAGAGTGTCCCTGCCACTCAGCCTTCTTGCCCCCAGCCCCAGGCCCTGCTGTGCTTTGGCAAGTGGAGTCTCTGTCCACTCATGGTGGACTCTGTGCTGTGGGCAGTGTGCATTGGGACCCAGAACCCCCCCACTTCACCATGTGGATGTGGGCCTCCTTGCCTGTGCTCTCTGGCCCGCTGTTTCCTCCTCCCTAAACTCAGGAGCTGACTTCTTGTTTGGGCAAGAATGAACCGAATCTGACTGTACCTGACTCCACCGCAGGTTGTTTGGGACAAGATTGTCTGACTGTGCCCTGGAAGGAGTGGTGCCTGTGGGTCCATCCCTGCTATTTCCAACCACCAGATGCGTCTTCCTTGGGGACTGCGCAAGTGGCAGGTCCTCTCGCTGGGCCTGCAGGGCACTGGGTGGGAGGTGGTGGAGGAAGGGACCCTCCTCACTGCTTCTGCTGGCTGAGCTGTGCTTGCCTGAGTGCCTGTGGCCCACAGTCCCATCCCTAGCCTGTCCACACTGAGCGTGCAGACAGAATCCTCCTTCCCGCCCAGACTGTGCAGAGCCATGGCAGAGCTGACATTCCCTGATACTTTCTGGGGGCACACGGGGCTCTTTTTCCCAGGGACAAGCAAGATCTCCCTTTTCAGCTAAACCTGTGGTCTTCGACGGCCAAGCCACAGACTGGGTCTTCGACGGCCAATCCACAGACTGGTGCCAGTCTGTCTGCGGGGCACAAAGGCTGCAGGTCACCGAGATAAACTCTCTGTTCCTTTCTTATCTCGGCCCTCAAGACACAGAGCCCAACTTGAAGCTCAGAGCTGGAGAGATGCTCAAAGGGCTAGAGGTGGGTTTTGCATGCAGGAGCCCCGGGTTTGATCATCAGGGACCACATGGCCTCCCAGCACTGGGAGTACCCCCAAAAACCAAAATCCCAACCAACCGGATGTTCTGTCCTTGCACCTCTGTTGACCTTACTTGGCATATTTGTCTTCCTCACCTTGATCCTTTCTCTTTTCACGTTATTCTTTGGTCCTGCGTGTTTTGCACGAAAATTCCCTGAGCACGGGTGGGGGCTGCACACAGCTGTGTTTTCCCTGCCTGGCTGGTAGGTGCCATAATCCATGGATATTTGTTGTCTTAGGGATTGACAAAGAGATATGAATAGAAGTCATGGATAATCTTTTCCATTGCCTTTCTGGAAGATGTGATAGATCCTTCAGGGCATTGGAGGGCAGTCATCTTGGTCTTATAGTTGGCAAAAGGACAGGCGGGCGGTGCGAATGCTTTACCCAGCTTCTGCTGCATCTTCCAGTATTTCTGCTCTTCTGTCTTTGAGGTCTTCTTTTATCGCTTCTCTGCACCGCTTTGCAAGCTTGGACGTTAGCATTTGGTTTCCTGAGGCTCGCGCCTTGCCACGTTGGCGAATGAGCTCGAGAGTTTCTGAGGACAGGCGTCCTTTTGTGTCTTTCTCTCTCTCTCGGCATTCTTTTGCACAATCATGGAGGTGCTGAACCAGTCGGTTGTATTCTTCATCAATGTCGTCAATGATGGTATCTTCCCATGTTGCTGCAATGGTGCCAAAGAGTTCCCCTGTTGGTGGTCGTTCTGGGAGTTCTCTTCTTAAACTTTGCAGCCTTTTCTCCCGTTGCGGGAAGTATAATTTTGCACCAAGGAGATGGTGGTCCTATGACTTCTACTCAGATCTCTTTGATAGCCACTTCCACCTGCCCACATGCCAAATTCCGCCAGGATGGATATGTCATTCCCAACGTCCTCCCTTCTGAAATCCGACATGCCATCTCGTCAGTAAAGAAGGGAACAGCACCAGGCCCAGACAAAGTCAGACCCGAACACCTGAAGCATCTGCCGTCAGTACTCATCAATACACTAGCTTGGCTCTTCACACGCTACCTGTCCGAATGCAAGGTGCCCTCCCAATGGAAAACCAGCAGGACAGTTCTACTGTTCAAGAAGGGAGACATTCACGACATCGGCAACTATCGCCCCATCTGCCTGTTGTCCGTCATCTACAAGCTGTTTACACGAGTCATCCTGAACAGGATTGGCAGAACACTAGATGAAGGACAACCATGCGAGCAAGCTGGCTTCCGGAAAGGATTCAGCACAATCGACCATATCCACATGGTAACCAAGCTCATTGAGGTTTGTAGGGAGTACAAGATGCCGCTCTGTCTCACGTTCATTGATTTAAAGAAAGCCTTTGATTCTGTGGAGACTGAAGCGGTCATTAAAGCCCTAGCCAAACAGGGTGTTCAAACCCAATACATCAAGATCCTTCATGAGCTCTATTACGGATTCACCACCAGGATTTCACCATTCTACAAGGAAGTGATCATTGATGTCAAAAGAGGGGTTCAACAGGGTGATACCATTTCACCAAAACTCTTCAGCACCACCCTCGAGAACATCATGCGACAATTAGAATGGGGAAGGTATGGGAGTGAAGATAGATGGTCGGCAACTACACCACCTCCGCTTCACTGATGACATCTTTCTAATAACACCAAACATTAGCCAAGTGGCACAAATGCTGGCTTACTTCGACTGAGAATGTGGAAAGATAGGTCTACAGCTAAATCTAAAGAAAACTATGTTTATGAAAAATGAACTAGTTCCAGAGGCCCCATTCAGTCTCAATGGAACAGACATCTCTGAATGCAGCAATTACGTGTACCTAGGTCGAGAAGTCAACATGATGAATGACCTAAAACCTGAGCTGCGCAGGAGGAAGAGAGCGGCATGGAATGCCTTCAGAGGCATCGAAGAAATAGCTAAAAAGGACAAAGAACCTCTGGCTCTGGGCACATCTCTTTGACTCCACCGTTCTCCCTGCATTAACATACGCCTCAGAGACCTGGGCCCTACGAAAGCAGGATGAGAATGCTATTCGGGTCTCCCAGAGAGGAATCGAAAGAGCTATGCTTGGAATATTATACCTCACTCAAGTGAGAGAAGGAATTTGGAGTTCTGACCTCCGTCGCTATTCCAGAATCAGGGACGCTGTCTCGTTTGCCAAGGCATCGACAATCAGATGGGCTGGACATGTAATGCGATTTGGAGACAACCACTGGACTAGAGCCGTTACCGACTGGATCCCACGGGATGTCAAAAGATCACATGGCCGCCCACCTACAAGATGGTCAGACTTCTTTGTCAAGACCCTGAAGGAACGGTTTGAGGCTCTTCATATTTCTGAATCAACCAGATGCCATTGGGCTACATTGGCACGTGATAGGGTCCAATGGAAATGTTACTGGTGCCCGCTCGAGCAAGTCGATGAATAACGGGATTCAAGTGAGCAAGTGAAGTGAAGGGATTGACATTTGCCACCCTGTGTCCTCTCTGAGAGAGACGAGACACACATAAGTTAAAGCCAGAGCTGGATGCTTCATGGTGTAAGAGTCTGGATCAGTTTCATTCACTTGGGTTTGGGCTGCACCCAGCGGTGCTCAGGAGCACTCCCGTGGTACACAGGGCACGGCGCGGTGCTAAGGGTGAACTCGGCATCCTGCCTGCTGGGCCTGTGCTCCAGAACTTCGGGCCACCCTTGGACTCACTATTTCTTCATTGCTTTCTCGACAGGGCCCTTCCCTTTGGGTGAGAGAGAGAGAGACAGACAGACAGACAGAGACAAGAGAGACAGAGTCAGAGAAGAAAAAATGTGAGAGTGTGTTAGATTATTATGAGTGTGTATGCGTCTAAGTGTGTGAAGGTATGTGAGATTGTGTGGATGTGTGAGTGTTTAAAAGTGTATGTGTGGATGTGGGTGTATGTGATTGTGTATGTGTGAATGTGAGTGTTGTGTAGGTGTGAGTGAGACTGAGTATGTATATGTGTGTGAGACTAAGTGTGTGTGGATAGTGTCTGAGTGTGTATGTAGGTGTATGTGTGTATGTAAGCATGTATGTGAGTGTGTGTATGGATGTGTGTGAGGGAGACTGTATGTGAATGTGTAAGTATGTGTGTGAGTGAGTGTGAAAAAGAATGAATGTGAGACTGTATGTGTGTGAGAGAGCCTGTGTGAGTGTGAGACTGAGACTATGTGAGTGTGTAAAACAGATGGAGTGTGTGAGTGTGTATGTGACTGTGTAAGTGTGTGAGATTGAGTATGTGTGATTGTAAGTATGTGTGAGAGAGACTGTGAGTGTGTGAGACTGTGTGTGAGAGAGACTGTGAGTGTGTGAGACTGTGTGTGAGTGAGGCTGTGAGTGTGTGTGAGACTGTGTGAGTGAGGCTGTGAGTGTGTGAGACTGTGTGTGAGAGAGACTGTGAGTGTGTGTGAGACTGTGTGTGAGAGAGACTGTGAATGTGTGTGAGACTGTGTGTGAGTGAGGCTGTGAGTGTGTGAGACTGTGTGAGTGAGGCTGTGAGTGTGTGAGACTGTGTGTGAGAGAGACTGTGAGGTGTGTGAGACTGTGTGTGAGAGAGACTGTGAGTGTGTGTGAGACTGTGTGTGAGTGAGGCTGTGAGTGTGTGAGACTGTGTGAGTGAGGCTGTGAGTGTGTGAGACTGTGTGTGAGAGAGACTGTGAGTGTGTGTGAGACTGTGTGTGAGAGACTGTGAGTGTGTGTGAGACTGTGAGAGAGACTGTGAGTGTGTGTGACTGTGAGTGTGTGTGAGACTGTGTGAGAGAGACTGTGAGTGTGTGTGAGACTGTGTGAGAGAGACTGTGAGTGTGTGTGAGACTGTGAGTGTGTGTGGGAGTGTCCTCTCTGGAATCGCTCCCTTCTCTGCAGCCGGATCAGAGCTTCCTCTGGGGCAGTGCTCTTGCTCCCTGGACTTGTGCTTCTGGGGTCCCCGGCTCCCTCTTGTCGGCCGCTCCCCCTCCATGCTGCCCATCTGCAGGTACCAGTCAGCAGAGAGACCCCTCAGCGGTGTCTCTGGATGCCGGGGTGTGTGCGTGGGTAACGCGAGTGTCCCTCACTGCCCACCAGGCTTGTCCATGAGTAGAGCCCAAAGCAGGCGGGGCCTGTGGGGAGAGCGAGGCGGGGCGGGGTAGTGGCGAGTCCTCTCAGCTCTGTGACCCTTAGCAGTGCCTTTGACCTGTACTCAGGGCTCCTGCCCTGGTCCCTTCAATTGCGAGGACTCCACAGTGCTGTCCTGAAGTGACGCCCCTGCCCCAGGCCCGGAGGCTAAGGGCGGTACCGCATGCCCTGCCCAGCCCTGCCCTGCCCGCCCTGTGGTGCAAGACGACCAGCCCAGGAGCTACTTCCTGCCCGCAGGCACTCTTGCCCGTCACTGTGAGCCCTGCACCAAGCCTGTGGTATCTCATCTGGGCAGGCCAGGCTGTGGGAGGCTGTCCCAGAGGGAGAGGCTGTTCTCAGGGGCGATGGTCGGGGTTGGGACATTACGGCATGGGGGTGCGTGGTGTGAGTCAGGGGGCCCAGACCTCCACCTTCCACCTGGGCACTGGACCTTCAGCCGAGAAGGCGCATGCGTGGCTCTTGCGTGCCCTCTCTTACGCTGGGCGTGTGGCCACCTCGGGGATCGCCATCCACGCCGGCTCTGCATGCCATCACCGTCATTCTGCCCAGCGCTGAGCCCTGGGTATCCGTGGGGCTTGCCGCTGCCAGCCAGCAGCCCCCGTCTTCCCATGGTGCCCCCTGCCCGTTACTGTGCCTGAGCAGACCCTCTCTCTCCACACTTGCCCCTAGTCCCTCTCTGTGAATCGGTACTGCAGATTCCATCCCCCGATGTTACAGGGAAAGAAACTGCCAACCTCTGCCAGGCTTTCTGGGGGCAGAGAGATGCTGGGCGGAAATGAGACAGTCTGCTGTTGGTGCCCAAGAACCAACCTGTGTGGAAGAGGAAGAGGATGCCAGGCATGTGGCCGGGCTCTGGGTCTCAGGGGACCCCAGACCCGTAGCCTCACAAGGGGAGAGGCCCCAAGTCTGGCCTTGGCAATGCAGAAGGGGCCAGTAAGTTGGCTGGGGCAGTAACTGGATAGAGGAAGTGAGGCCCCAGAGACGTGGGTGTGGGGAAAGGCTACTGAAGCCTGGGGGGTACCAGGACTCCAGCTACCCTGCCGTGGACACAGGAAGTCAAGCTGTCCATCAGCCACCTGTCAGTGAGCAGCCGTCAGGTTTCACCCCCAGACTCCTGGCCCAGGACCTGGCACTGATGCCAGGAACCAAGGCTGCATCCTTGCCCCTCCGCAGCTAAACAGCAAAGGTGGCGGCACCCTCATGTCTGGGTGGGCGTGTTCTCTGCCTCTCTCTGGGACCCAGCCACCGCCCCTGCATCTCTCATCACCACCCTTGGGAGCCCCGACCCGGCCAAGCCATTTGCTGACCCCTCCACGGCTAGAGACCAAAGGATCTCAGAGCAGAAGATGAGGAAACTGAGGCACAAAGGAAGCCTGTAATTTGGTTTTCTGCTTGGCTGTTATTTGGGGTCATGCCCGGCTGTGCTAAAGAGGTCGACTATGGGTTTCTCACCTCCAAAACACGCACCCAGATTTCCTCACCTCTCCCCAGCCCTAGGATTTACATTTCTGATTAAAACTGATAAGTATTTTTTAATGCTCTGATACTGGATCCACATACAGGGAAAACATGCTATGAAAGATAAAAGCCTGGGCTTGGGGCCGAGAGATAGGATGGCGGGAAGGCGCTTGTCTCGCATGTGGCCAATCTGGGTCCCATCCCCGGCACCGCATATGGTCCCCAGATCCCCACCACAAGTGACCTCGAGCACAGAGGCGTCAGTAAACCCTGAGCGCTGCAGGGTGTGGTTCCCTCCATCCCCAATTTAAAAAAACAAAAGAAAACCTGGACCTCGCCCTACCCTTGAGCGTCCAGAGTCTGGTCAGCTGTGTGGACCCTCTGCAGCCTGCCCCTCTGTGCCCGAAAGCCCTGCCCACATCCCACATGATTTCATCCTGGAGGTCTTCATGGGTCCAGCAGAGAACGTTTGAGCAGTAAATTCATGTTACTTTTGTTGGTCTCTTGTTTTTCTTTGGGGCCATACCCAGAAGTGCTCAAGGGCTTCTCCCAGTGCTGTATTTGCTGCTCCAGGGCGTGGGACGGGGGTGGGGGTTCCCACATGCGAAGACCACTCGGCCTTTGTACTGTTGCCCTGGTCTCATTCTGTGCTTTTTCAGCACCGTGAGACATGCAGGTGTGGTCTTTCGTTGCGGCTTTCTCCTCAGCAGCAGGTGTCGCTGAGCCCCGAATGTGCCTGGGGCCTCCCTCACGGTCCAGCACCTGGGTGGACCTACTTGTCTACACCCGGAAGAACGGCTCATGGCGCCGTGGAGTGAAAGTTTAAGCTGTAGGTCAGTGAGTGAATTTTTCTTTTTCTTTTGTTTTGGGGACACACCCGGCAGTGCTCAGGGGGTTACTCCTGGCTCTGCACTCAGGAATCACTCCCTGGCGGTGCTCGGGGGACCATATGGGATGCCGGGGATCAAACCCAGGTCTGTCACATGTAAGGCAAGTGCCCTAACTGTTGTTTTATCTCTGGCGTCAAGAGTGAATGTTCTGCTTTACAAGTTGATTCCAACCTGTTCCCCTAGAGGGGCTGGAGACTCAGAACAGCAGGTGCTCACCTGGCACGCGGCCGACCTGGGTTCGATCCTCGGCATCTGTACAAGCCCCCGAGCACTGCCAGGAGTAATTCCTGAGTGCAGAGCCAGGAGTGACCCCTGAACATGGCCTCCCCTGCAGAAAACCAAACTATCCCCACCAAGGTTGTGCCCTTTTGTATTCTCTTTTTTTTCCTCCATTTTTTTCTGGGAGGGGTCCACACACAGCAATGCTCAGGGGTTACTCCTGGCTCTGCACTCAGGAATGACTCCTGGCAATGCTCAGGAGACTGTATGGGGTGGCGGGGATCGAACCCAGGTTGTCTGCGTGCAAGGTCAATGCCTTACCCGCTGGACTATCACTCCGGCACCTTGTATTCTCTAAAAAAATCACTTGAAATTTTTTTATTGTGCCCATGCAAGCCCCTCTCTCCCCTGGCCACTTCGGCCTCTCTGGTCAGTGGGTCACCTACTGGTCACCTCCCTGAATAACTGCACTGCCATCTCCCCGACGTTCACTCATTCTCATCACACCCTTTCTTCATCGAAAACCTCTTCCACAATTCAACTGCTTGCCCATGACCTTCTAAAGCCCAGTTCAGCGTGGCCACCCTCCAGTTGGCCCTCTCTGTGCAGCAGCTCACTTCCGGCCGTGCTGCCCCCACCCCCCGCCAGTGCCCACTGTGTCCCTCTGAGAAGGGCTCCTGAGCTTGAAATTCTTTAGAAAGTGTTTACCTGCGAGTTGGCCTCTGATGTTGAGGGATCATTAGCATACTCGGGTCTTATTAGTCTGTTGACCTGCAATTAGCCTGCTCGTACCTCATTAGCGTGTGAGCGTCCTGAGCTTGCTGTCTGCATAGGCGGTCAGCCCCAACCACGACCCTCCCTTTTATTTGATCTGTTTCCAAAGTCCTTAAGCTGGACGCTGCCTTCCTTGGTTGGGACGGAGACAACCATGATCTCTGGGAATTAGGGTCTCGGCTCTAGAACATCTGGGGTCATTTCTTCTGGTCAGTTTGTCCGTGGGGGTCACACCCCACAGTTGTGATCTCTGCCTCTGGAAAAAAAACAAAACAACCTCTAGAACTCCTTGTAGCAGGGCAGCTGTTCCAGCAAGGCCGGAATCAGTGAGTGCACGAAGCAGCCTGCAGCTAGTGGGATCACTCCCTGCCCTCTACACCCCCTGCCCGCACGCCCTGGGGGAAGGACCACGCCAGCACCAGGCCTCCTGCAGTTTCCTGTCCAGGTGTCTGCTCCCGAGTGAGGCAGGGCTCAGGTCAAATCACTGCTGCATTCCCCATTCAGTGCCAGACACAGCCTCTGAAGGAAGATTCTTCTGATCCTTCCAGAGAATGGGCGCGTACTAGGGTTAGCGGTGGGGACTCTGCAGCCAGACTGCATGTGCCCCTAACTGCCTGGGCAACCTCTACAGCCAGACTGCATGTGTCTCTAACTGCCCGGACAATCTCTACAGACAGATTGCATGTGTCCCTAACTGCCCGGGCAACTTCTACAGCCAGGCGGCATGTGTCTCTAACTGCCTGGACAACCTCTACAGCCAGGCGGCATGTGTCTCTAACTGCCTGGACAACCTCTACAGCCAGGCGGCATGTGTCTCTAACTGCCTGGACAACCTCTACAGCCAGACGGCATGTGTCTCTAACTGCCTGGACAACCTCTACAGACAGAATGCATGTGTCTCTAACTGCCTGGACAACCTCTACAGCCAGGCAGCATGTGTCCCCTAACTGCCGGGCAACCTTTACAGCCAAACTGCATGTGTCTCTAACTGCCTGGACAATCTCTACAGACAGGCGGCATGTGTCTCTAACTGCCCGGACAATCTCTACAGACAGACTGCATGTGTCCCTAACTGCCCGGGCAACCTTTACAGCCAAACTGCATGTGTCTCTAACTGCATGGACAATCTCTACAGACAGACGGCATGTGTCTCTAACTGCCTGGACAACCTCTACAGCCAGACTGTCCCTAACTGCTGGGCAGCCTGGGCAGCCTCTACAGCCAGACTGCATGTGTTCCTAACTACCAGGGGAAACCTGTATAGCAGGTCTCATGTGTCCCCCTAACTGCCTGAGCAACCTCTCTAGCCAGACTGTATGCATCCCCTAACTGCCCAGGAAACCTCTACAGCCAGACTGCCTGGGCAACCTCTATAGCTGACCTCTCTATAGTCAGACCATATGCATCCCCTAACTCCCGGGTGACCTCAGGCACATTCTTTAGTCTCCCCATCTGAAGGGGGTGATGGTAGCAGAGTCTCCGTCACAGCGCTGGCAGGATTGACGATGAGCCTGTGTAAAGCGCATGACAAGGGTCTGGGGCCGGGCGATAGCCTGGCTGGTAGGGCGTTTGCCTTGCAAGCAGCTGGCCCATGCCGGCGCGGGTTCGATCCCGGCATCCCATATGGTCCCCTGAGCACCGCCAGGAGTAATATTCCTGAGTGCAGAGCCAGGAGTAGCCCCTGAGCATCGCGCGGGTGTGACCCAAAAAGCAAAAAAAAAAAAAAAAAAGGGTCTGGTGGAGATGGCCTGGCCTCGGGCATTCCTTTTTCTTTTTTGTTTGCTTTTGCTTTTTTGGTCACACCTGGCGATGCTCAGAGGCTCCTGGCTCTGCACTCAGAATTACTCCTGGCTGTGTTCAGGGGACCATATGGGATGCCCGAGATCGAACCTGGATCGGCCACATCCAAAGCAAACGTCCTACCCACTGTGCTACCTCTCTGACCCCTCTTTCTTTCTTCAATTGTGGGTGCCGGGATTGGACCCAGGTCAGCTGCTGTCGCTCCAGCCCTTGTGAGAGACTGAGCAGCGTCAATAGCTGCTTGTGGCACAGTGGGGACTGCTTAGCCCACAATTGCTATGGCCTCTTCTCCGGCCTCTGTGCCTTCACCCGCACTTAGTGTGGCTTCTTTCTCTGGTCTCTGTGGATTGAGGGGGCTCAGCAGTATTCCTTTGAGGAAGCACATCCTCCCAAAGGGACACTGTGTGTTTGGTGGGGGGGTGGCAAAGGATCCAGGGCGCCAGAGCTCCGGTCTGCCTGAGTGTGGATGGGCGTCTTCCTCACTGCCCTACTTGCACCTTACTTACCTGCCAGGACCAGGGTTTGGTAGCGTGTGTGTGGTAGACGGGATGGACCCCAGGGTCAGGCTGTCATACGAGCAGGGCGGGGGTTCTGTGCCGAGCATCTGGTTGTGACGGTGCGGGCGCTGTGAGCTTTGTGGCTGATCCCATCACAGAGACACAGGCAGGGCTCACTGAGAACCGCTCCAGTGATGGCTGCAGCCCCACGCTCAGGACTCCAGGGGAGCTTTGAGCCAGGCTGGTTACCCTGAATGACAGCAGAGCCGAGGGCCAATGGCCACAGACTACCAGTTGTATGCCCAAGTCAAAGGGATGGCTCTTTTTTCTTTTCTTTTTTTTTTTTTTGCTTTTTGGGCCATACCTGGCAATGCTCAGGGCTGATTCCTGCCTGGCTCTGTGCTCAAGGATCACTCCTGGCGGTGCTTTGGGGACCACATGGGAAGCCGAGGATTGAATCTGGGTTGGCTGCGTGCAAGGCAAGTGCCCTCCCTACTGTGCTGTGGCTCTTCCTCTTTCTTTTTTTTTTTTTTTTTTTTTTTGGTTATTGGGTCACACCTGGCGATGCTCAGAGGTTACTTCTGGCTCTGCACTCAGGAATTAACTCCTGGCTGTGCTCGAGGGACCATATGGGATGCCGGGGATCGAACCTGGGTCGGCCGCATGCAAGGCGAACGACACCCCCCCCACACACACACACACACTGTGCTATCGGCTCTGGCCCCGCTTCCTCTTTCCTTCTGCATTGGGAGTCACCCCATCTGACCTGGAAGTCAGGAGTCAGCCTGTCCTGGGAGCTCCCTGCTGTCTCTTTCAGCACACGGATGTCCCCTCAGGTCAGAGCTGGCTCCCACGTGCTTTGCATGTGTGGGAAGTCCCAGCTCTGGGGGGACGAAGAAGCCCCCTCAGAGCTCTTCGAGGGGCCTGAGGCTGCGGTGACATCCCACTTGCCCCCGCGCCCCACCTCCCCACAGCCCCTGCACTGGCTCCTGCACACACCTGGTGACTGGTGAGTGGCCGGTCTCTGTGCTCGAGTCCTCTGCGCCCTGCCTGTGTGGCCTCCTCCAGAGTGAGGGCTGTGACGGACATTGGTTTGGTGACCGGCCGCCTCCCAGACCAGGGCAGGGCGCGCAGGCTGACAGTGATCCATCATGCGGAGGGGCACGGTGTGGGGTCTGGGGCCCCAGAGAGGGACCCGCGGGCTTGTAGCTCCTGTCTCAGTCTCTAGATTGGAACAGAGACAGTTTGGGGGCAGAGCAGTATTATAGCACATAGGGGCCTGCCTTGCATGTGGCACCCCATATGTTCCCCTGAGCCAGGAGTAAGCCCAGAGCAGTCAGGTGTGACCCAGAAACTAAGGAGAAAAACAAAGGCGGGGAGTGAATATTATTTCTCAGGGCAGTGGGGCTGACAGGGCCTGTGAGGGAAGGTGCCCGCCAGCTGGCGGGTGCTGGGGGAGATGTGGGCGCCCCTGTCTACATCTGGGTTTGGGGTCTTGAATTGGAGTGAGGTGCTCACAGATGGCCCCCCAGGCCACCCCCTGAGCTCTCCTCCCACACAGGATACCCTGTGGGGCTGCGGCCTGGTCTGAGAGGGAGAGGAATAACCCTCACAGAGAAGGATCAGCTCTGAAGGTCACCGTTCAAAAGGCCATGGTGTAGGCCAGAGGCCGGGCCCGGCCCCCTGGTTCTGTCCTCCCCTCCTCCCTCAGGCCACCCTCAGACTGAGTCACACAGGCCTTCTCATAAACTCCCCTCTTGCTTTATTAGCTGCCAAGCTGTGTGACCCCAGACAATTGCTTTAGCCTCTCTGAACCTGTCATCACCCATCAAAACGGGAAAATAATGACCTCAGAAGGTTCTGCAGTAAATTAAAAGATATCTGCAGTGAAGGTGCTTTTCATGACTCCTGGCACTGGGCAGGGCTCAATAAATGTCACTATTGTTGCGTTACTAATCATGCGGAGGCCGCTGCCGCCAGTTCCTGAGAGCCCAGTTTGGTCAGAGCTTTCCGCGTGGCCATTTCTCCCAGCCTAACAAATGGACCCCACATCACCTTTCTTTTCTTTTCTCTCCCACTAGAATTTTTTTTTTGGGTCACACCCGGCAATGCTCAGGGGTTTCTCCTGGCTCTGCACTCAGGAATTACTCCTGGCGGTGCTCAGGGATATGGGATGCTGGGAATCGAACCCGGGCCGCACAGGCCGGCCATGTGCAAGGCAAACGCCCTACCTGCTGGGCTATCGCTCCCACCCTCTCCCACTAGATTAATTTATCATGGTTAAAGTACAAATTCAAATCCGCAAATCTATTAAACCATATATGCGTATCTACACAGATATTACCCAGACGTCCACAAAACCTTCCACTCTGTCCACCCACACAAGTTCAAAGCAGGACCCAAATGGGCTCTGAACACTGCCCAATAGAAGCTTCCCACCTTATCATCTCAGGTGATAGAAGCGGGCTTTCCATGAGGGTTGGGAAATTACGGAGTGCAAACCCAGTGTCTGCATGGGGTTTTGAAAGTGTGAGTAATGGCGGCTGGAGCAATAGCACAGTGGGGAGGGCGTTTGCCTCGCATGTGGCCAACCAAGGTTGGATCCCTGGCATCCCATATGGTCCCTGAGCGACACCAGGGGTCATTCCTGAGTGCAGAGCCAGGAGTAACCTCTGAGCATTACCAGGTGTGACCCAAAAAGCAGAAAGGAAGGAAGGAAGGAAGGAAGGAAGGAAGGAAGGAAGGAAGGAAGGAAGGAAGGAAGGAGAGGGAGGGAGGGGAGGGAGGGAGGGAGGGAGGGAAAGAGGGAGGGAGGGAGGGAGGGAGGAGGGAGGGAGGGAGGGAGGGAGGGAAAGAGGGAGGGAGGGAGGGAGGGAGGGAGGAAGGGAGGGAGGGAAAGAGGGAGGGAGGGAGGGAGGGAGGGAGGGAGGAGAGGGAGGGAGGAAGGAGAAAGAAAAAGAGAGAAAAGAAATTTGGACTATTGGAGGCTTCTTGTGGCCTTCTGGGTCACACACGGCAGGCACCTTTCTTTTCTTTCTCTTTATTTGACTTGAGCACACAACTGGTAGTGCACCGGGCTCACGCCTGGCTTTGTGCTCAGGGATCACTCCTGGTGGTGCTGGGGATCAGCCTGGGGTCCCCGTTCCCGCTGTCCTGTCTCCCCAGACCCTGGTAATCAGTTTTGTCATCCAAGACCAGGGTTTGTCATTTTTCAATACTGCCTGTTTCCATGTTTCCTCTTTATGTCCACAGATGAGTGAGAGTCTCTGAGAGTTGCAAGTTTATTCTCTTTCCAAGTTGTTTTGCTTAACATGCTGACGCTCAGTGCTGTCTGTATTGAGTGGACTGCATAATTTCTTTCTTTTTTTTTTATCTTTGGTTTTGCTTTTTTGGGTCACACCTGGCAATGCTCAGGGGGTTACTCCTGGCTCTACACTCAGGAATTGCTCCTGGTGGTGCTGGGGAACCATATGAGATGCCGGGGATCGAACCTGGGCCAGCCACATGCAAGGCAAACGCCCTACCCACTGTGCTATTGCTCTGGCCCTGCACTGTATGATTTTATCTTTCTTATAGCCTCGCTTAGTGTTCCTTTGTGTTGATATGCCACAGTCTCATCTGTTCATCTGTTGTTGGACATTTGGGTGTAATTGTTCTGTTTTGTTGGTTTTTGGGTCCTACCCAGCAGTGACCAGGGCTTACTCCTGGCTCCACACTCAAGTGATCACTCGTGGTGGGCTTGGGGAAACATATGGGTGCTGGGGATCGAACCTAGGTCACTGGGTGCAATGCAAGCACCCTCCCCGCTGTACTGTTGCTCCGGCCCCAGGCGTTTCCAGGCGTTTGAGTTCCTCCCATATCCTGGCTATTGCACTTGGTGGAAGTGGCTGGAGGTGGGCGTTTATCTGTCTGAGTCAGTGTTTCTGTGCTTGAGGGTAGAATCACTGCGTCCTGTGGAAGCTCTTGTCTTCCTTTTGGAGGCATTTCCAGACGTTTTCCCATAGAGACAGAAGCGGAGAACACCCCCCAGTGCTTGAGGGTCTTATGTCGTTGTTTTGGTTGGCGTTCTCCCTGATAATAAACAGCAGCGAGTGCAGTTCCCTGTTCCCTGTTCGGGAACTGACCATCCTTATGTATTCTCCGGAGAAGCGCCTGCTCCTCTCCCCACTTCTGGCTGCCTCCCGTATTACCTTCCGCCAGACGTGGGCCAGTAATAGTGAGCCTCTTGAGTTCATTTCCCACCTCGGGTCTCCCCATTATCTCAGCACCCTGGATTTGGTGAGTGCCCCCTCACCCCCGTCTGTGGTGACTGGGACCAGAACGATTCCTGAGGGCTGCCCCAGCGGAACCAATCTTCTTTGGTGGTGAGAGCTTGAACCTTACATGTTTGCTCTCTGTGTGTGTGAGGATGGTTTCCTCTTTTCTGCTAGGAGTGTGTTTCCCTCCGGGAGGGTGTCCTTGAGCACAGTGGGCTGAGCCTTGCTCTGTGTGCAGAGGCCTGGGTTCCATCCCTGGTTCCATCCCTGGCACGGCACAGTCTCCTGAGCACCGCAGGAAGTGACTCCAAAGCGCGGAGCTGGAGCTAGCCGCCAAACACTGCTAGGTATGGGCGACACCCGGAAGAAAAGAATACCCCAAATTTCCTTTCTCTACTGTCTAATGAATGTGACCGGACAGAAGCATGGAATAGGCGGGCTTGGTGTCGCGCTGGCTGCCCCTGGGCTGGGCGATGACAGGACATTGTTGTCTGAGTGGCGGGAGGCCGCAGGAGTGAGGGTGTTGAGAGGAGGGTCAATGGCCAAGGCCCCCACAGGCTGTGAGATGAGGCATTTCCTAGACGGGAAGGTGAGAGAGTCTGTTGGCATCTCTGCCGTGTTTCCTCAGATGCTCTGCATGGCCACTGACAGGCGCCCGATGCGGGAGAGACCAGAGGCATGAGCCTTGGGGGGCGTCACAGAGTTCAGGAGGCTATGGGGGGGTGGTATCTTTGAAGGTCAACTTTTTCCCAGTGTCCAGGAGTTTTCTGGGATGTGTGGAATATGGATACTGGACGGTGGCTTCTGGAAACACAGACATGACTGGCTGGAGGGGCTGCCCACGCCTGACGAGGGGCCAGAGCAGAGGCGCCTCAGTCACACACAGAGGCCTGGGAGAGCGTGCGGAGCCACCAGGTGGGAAAGGGGACAAGTGCAGGGGAGGGGGGTGGCCTGGGCCACTCCACAGTTACCACCCTGTGGGCCCTGACTGCCGTGGGCTCCTGGCCACCGCTGCCGCCTCCTCCTCCTCCTCCTCCTCCTCCTCCTCTTCTTCCTCCTCCTCCTCCTCTTCTTCCTCCTCCTCCTCTTCTTCCTCCTCCTCCTCCTCTTCTTCCTCCTCCTCCTCCTCTTCTTCCTCCTCCTCCTCCTCTTCTTTCTCCTCCTCCTCCTCTTCTTTCTCCTCCTCCTCCTCCTCTTCTCTCCTCCTCCTCCTCCTCCTCTCTCTTCTTCCTCCTCCTCCTCTTCTTCCTCCTCCTCCTCCTCTTCTTTCTCCTCCTCCTCCTCTTCTTCCTCCTCCTCTTCTTCCTCCTCCTCTTCTTCCTCCTTCTCCCTTCTCTTCTTCCTCCTCCTCCTCCTCTTCTTCCTCCTCCTCCTTCCTCCTCCTCCTCCTTCTCCTCTTCCCTCCCTCCTCCCTCCTCTTCCTCCTCCTCCTTCTCTTCCTCTTCTTTCTCCTCCTCATCTTCCTCCTCCTCTTTCTCCTCCTCTTCCTCTTCCTCCTTCTCCTCCCTCCTCTTCCTCTTCCTCCCTCCTCTTCCTCCTCCTCCTTCTCTTCCTCTTCTTCCTCCTCCTCTTCCTCCTCCTCTTCTTCCTCTTCCTCCTCCTCCTCTTCCTCCTCCTCTTCTTCCTCCTCCTCCTCCTCCCCCACCTCATGCTCTCAAACGTGCGTTCTCTCACTGCCCAGTGTTCACACTGTGGGTCACCCGAGTGTCCTGTGCCCAGGGCCAGGGGCTGTCCTTGCTCCTCTTGAGAGCAAGAGACTGGCCCAGAGCCGCGCGAGTGGACGGGCTAGTGAGGGCAGCACCCGGACACAGGTGGCCGGGGAGAGGGAGTAGAGTTTGCATCTAAGCTGGACACGTCAGGAGGACGTGAAACCAGGCTGTGGTGGACGGTTAGCTCAGGCGGGCAGCGGAAACTGGGGCTCGTCTTTGACGGGATCGGGCTGGGAGGCCGGAGTGGTGAGGGAACCGGTGGTCTTGGCCTCAGACCCAGTAACCTCACGCCCCGCACCTACCCTACGCCTTGTCACTGCGCCCCTGGAGGAGTCAGCCAGGAACAGGCCTCTGCGAGCCCTCTGGGGAAGGGAGGTGAAAGGACGAGTGTCCGAGTCCTGGAGGGAGAGAAGCCACCACTGAGCCAGTTGCCGTGCCCTGGAGGTGCCGCCCGGCATGTGCAGCCCCTCTGCCCTCGGCGCCCCCCCCCGGGGTTCTCCCCTCCTCGGTGCACGGGGACCCCCTAGGCAGGTGTGCAAACCCCAGTCCCCCAAAAACTGCATCTAAGTGGGGCTGCCGCTCCCACCCACACAAGAAGCAGGCTGGTGGGGAGGGTTTGGGATTCAGCTTCCCGGGACTGGACGGCAGCTAGTGGCCGAGGAGGCCCCAGTGTGGATGGTCTGAGGGCGGCTCGGTGTGCTCACTGGCTGAGGCTTCTCAAGCTTTCTAGTGCTTGATGCCAGAGAGGAACTTCTCAGGCCGCCGGCCTTCAGAACCTCTTTGTCCCAGAGGGTCCCTGAGACACCTGGTGCCCCAGTGTTTCTAGAATGTTCCGTGCCCCTCAGCCAGGCTTCACAGCCACTGTGGGTGCAGCTGCCGTGGGGTGCGGTTCCCCTGCCGGCCTGCGCCTCTGCAGGCCCTGAGCTCTGGGGAGCAGTTCCTGCTCTGGGCTGCATTTGACCATGGTCCACCTGTCAGGACGCCCTGAGACCTGAGAGGGGCCCTCACTCCCGCCCCCACATCCTGGTGCACCCCGCCTGGAAGCCTCCCCCTCACTGACCCCCACGTCGCCTCTCCTGCAGGTCCCTCACCCCTGCGCTGCACCCGCCCCTGCCACCCAACCTGGCCGCAGGGGATCGTCTCTGCTCTCCTCAGTGGGGGCTGCCCCCGACGGCACAGCAGAAACAGGCCGGGACATTTTTCAGGCAGCCTTGTCACCGCTTATCAGATCAGGCGCTCGGGAGCTGCTCTGGAGAGTTCAGAAGCTGGAACATTCCAGCCAGGCTCTGCCCCGCCCTCCCCCTCCTCCCCTCTCCTCCCCAAAGACACCTCGGGGGCTCTGGGGTGGGGGCACGGGGGCACGTGCCCCTTCCCGCCCACCCCCGTCTCTTCCTCCCCACTGCCCTCTTGTTCTCGGGTCAACATTCACCTTCTCCTGAGGGCCGCTGGCCTGAAGGGAGCCTTTCTGGAAGTTGGGTGTCAAAGGGGAGTCATCAAAGCCAGTCGGGTGGTGGGGAGTGAGGTGGGGGAGTTGGGGGGGGGAGAGGGAAGGTGGGGGGCGTGACCCTGACCCCTGACCCCTGCCGGTCTTTCTGTCTGGCTTTTCCTTTGGTCTCATTCTTTTTTGGGGGGAGGGGGCTGGGGCACACGCGGCATTACCAGGGGCCACAGCTGACTCTGCTCGGAGACCACACCTGGTGGGACTGGAGCCACTGACAGGGCCCTGGCCTCATGCCGGCAAAGCAACGCCTTAATCTCGCGACTGTTTCTTTTGTGCGGGGCCTGGGGGAGTCCAAGTGCTGGAGCCCAGCCCTAGTCCTGCCTTTGGCCTTTTTTGGGGGAGGGTACAGATGTTTGCACCGAACAATGTGATCCACTGGCCTGAAATTCTCCCCCCTTCTTCACACGGGGCCCGGCCTCCCCCTTTCCGCCATGTTTCCGGGGCCAAGCTGAAGGAGAGGCCCAAAGCAGGGTCCCAGACTGAGGAAGGAGCTGGGGTCTGGGGGCAGGAGGGATAGTCCAGTGGGAAGGCATTTCCCTTGCACATGGCTGAGCCAGATTCGACCCCCCGGCATCCCATATGGTTCCCTGAGCAACACCAGGAGTAATTCCTGCATGCAGAGCCAGGAGAACCCCCGGGTGTGTCCTCCAGAAAAACTGGGCATTCCATAGGGTTCCTGGTGGTGGACAGAGGACCTAGGCCAAGGGGCAGATGGGAGCGGCCCAGGGCTAGCAGGTCAGGGGAGGTGGGGACAGGTGTACGCCCTGCCCAGGTGCCTTCTCTGCACCTGCTTGGAACATCCCCAGGGAGCCAGAAGCAACGGTGGGCACCTGTGTCGTGGTTGGCCCTGCCGCGTCTTCTGTCCTTATTGCCCACAACAGTCTCTTATTGTGCCTTGGTGCTCTGGCCTCCGGGTGAGATCTGCTTCCCGCTGGACGGACCCCCACCACCCACCCCCCAGCCTCCAGCTCATCCTAGCTTCGGGTTTCCTCCAGGGGGTCCTTCCTATAGCACGTGGCACCCAGTGTTCCCGGGAGGCCCCTTCCCCCAGTGCTTCGTGCTCTTCAGGTGCCATTCAGAGCTTCTGCTCCCGCCCTAAGGTGTCAGCTCGGATGCCCTGCCCTCCTTCTTGGGGTCCTACTGCACCCCACACTGTCCGGAGCGGGGTGTGGAGTTCTCGGGGCCCCCAGCCTCTGTTGTCTTTCCTGCCACATTCCCTTGCTCAGCTGACACTGTCTTTGCTTCTGGCTGCTCTCCCTGAGCTGCTCCTCCCTCCTCCGTCCTCCCTCTGCTCCTCAGGCCCGGTGGGAACCCCAGGGCCACCTTCCGTGGGTGCTGCTCAGCCCCTTGCAGGGCGGATTACGGTCACCAGCCCAAGACCCTCCATTGACACGAACCGGCACAGCCTCCTGCGCTTGTCCGTGCACCCAGGGGCTGTATTTTGAACAGACTGTGGCTGATCCGGGAACTCACAGCCCTTCCCTTTGTCTGGGCCCCCAGAGGGAGCCTGTGTTCTCTTGCCTTGCACTGTGCGCGGGGGTGTGGCCTGCGCCCCAGCTCCTCCCCGAGCTGCCCCCGTCCTCCCTCTCCGGCAGAGCCTTCGGGGACACCATTGGCCCCTTTTGCCCCTTCCCTCCCTCAGCACGTGCTCGATGTCGTGAATCACACACCTCTGGTTCAGGCCCTCCCCGCCCCCGTGGCACCCAGCCCGCAGCTGCTGGGAAGTGTCCCGTGAGTGACACTGGCCTCCGGTCCACGCGCCCCAAGGGTATGTCCTGGTTCTTCTCCCTTCCCCGCGCCTGGCAGTCCTGATTCAGAACCATCCTCCGAGCTCAGAGGCTCAGTAGCCTGAGCTGCTCTGTGCACGGCCAGGTTCATGGCACTGCGTGGGTGCTTGAGAACACGACCAGGAGCCACCCCCTGAGAGCTGAGCTGAGAGTCTCTGAGTGCTACTCGGTGTGACCCTTAAACCAACCCCCCCCATAAAAACAACAGAGAACCTGAAAAATAACTCAGAACCATCATTCAATTACATGGGCGGTTGGGTAAGGATCGAATGTGTATATGGAGTGGACACTGATGTCCACTTCATGTTGCCCTTCTGGGACTGGGACTGGCCCAGGCTAGGAAGCTCAGAGGGAGGCCTGGGCCCCCATGGGTGCTGGTGCCGTGGGGGTGCTCCTTTACCAGCTTATCTCCAGAGCTTGGTCCCTCCTCCCCTGTTAGAGAGTCATGAAGAAGCTGAAGCTTCTTGGCCCACGGGGAGGGCCCAGTCTGGGCTGTGGGGCTCCCTTAGGAGGAGGAGCTGGGCAGCTCAGGGCAGGCGGGTTGGGCCTGTTCCTGGCCCTTCTCCCTCCCCTCACGGCAGAGTCCTGAGGTCTTTGGGTCTGAGTCGTAAGAGCGGGGCAGCGGGGACAGCTAACTCCGCCATGGGGAAAGCGAGTTCCAGGGAACTGTGACTCAGAAGGGCACGGCTGCGGCACTCACCCTGGAGGAGGAAGGCCTCAGAGCTGCCCTGGGCTGTTCCCCAGATCCAGTCCCACCCACAGGGCCGGGCAACCTCCATTCCCTTCCCCTGGTATTAATGTCCCACCAAGGAGCTACAGGTGGGGGGGCACGGGAATGGGCCAGGGCTGGAGCCCATCTGCCCCACCCTTTCCTGTGATGGTCCACTCGGGGCACATTTTGTTGACGTTGATTCTGCTCGGTGTTGCGAAACTGGCAGCACCATCTCTTTCCAGTGCATTTCGTCATCCCAGGCAGAAACTCCTTGTGAAGCAACAGCTTCCCCTTCTCCCTCCCCTACCCCGACTGACTGTGCCCGTGAGCTGCCTCCCTGGACACAGTCTGTCTGACATAGATCTGTCCTTTGGCAGCTCATTTCACTTGACTGAGTCCTCAGGCTCACCCAGGTTGTACCGGTACCAACGCCATGTCTCTTTTTCATGTCTGAGTAATATTCCAGTGAATGGATGTACCGCACTTCATCTGCGAGGGCCTTGGTGTTGTTGTGTATGTAGGAACCAGGTGGCCACACACCAGACCAGGGGCCCTGCTTTCCTCGAAGAGAAAACTAGGATCCGAAGTGCTGGGTATGGCAATTCTGTATTTAGATTTTTGTTTTTGTGCACACCAGCAGTGGGCTTATTTCTGGCTCTGTGCTCAGGGATCACTCCTGGTGGGACTTGGGGGACCATATGGGGTATTGGAGATTGAACCCAGGATGTCGGAAGGAGTTTGTTTTAGTTGTATGAAGGAGAGGAGAGCTTTTATATGATTCTGGGTGGGAAAAGTAACTTGGAAAGTAGAAACTCCCTAAACTAGACCAGAATGTCTTCAGTTTTTCCTACTCATGACCATTTTTTGCCCAAGAAATGCAACCCCAAGAGTTGTAGCCTCCATGAGAGCTGCTGGTCACCTCAGACCAAGGCGTGGTTGAGTCAGCTCCAGATTCTGACTGCTTGTATCCAGAAGTTTTTCACTGTTGCCAAATTTTTCATGACCTCCTAGATTAGCTACACGACCCCATAGGGGGTCACTACCCACAGCTTAAGACACTAAAGGCAGAGTGGGGAGGGGCGTTTGCAGGTGGCTGAACCACGTTCGTCCCCCGTATGGTCTCCCGAGCACCGCCAGGGTAATTCCTGAGCGCAGAGCCAGGGAGTAACCCCTGAGCATCCCAGGGTGTGACCCAAAAAGAAAGGAAAAAAAAGGAGCTGGATATTAGGTGATTCTTTTTTTTTTGGGGGTGGGGGGTCACACCCGGCGATGCTCAGGGGTTACTCCTGGCTCTGCACTCAAGTATTACTCCTGGCGGTGCTTAGGAGACCATATGGGATGCTGGGATTGAACCTGGGTTGGCTGCCTGCAAGGCAAACGCCCTCCCCGCTGGACTATGGCTCCAGTCCCGAGACTAGGTGACTTTTTTTTTTGGGTCACACCCGGCGATGCTCAGGGGTTACTCCTGGCTCTTCACTCAGGAATCACTCCTGGCGGTGCTCGGGGACCATATGGGATGCCGGGATCGAACCCAGGCCGGCACAGGCCGGCCGCGTGCAAGGCAAACGCCCTACCCGCTGGGCTATCACTCCAGCTCCCGAGACTAGGGTGACTTTTTAACCCCTTGGTGTCCCAGAAAACTAAGAGGCCCCAGAGGGAGTGAGTCTGGGTGAGAAGCTGCCCGGGTGGGTTTGGGGCTCAACCCACGTCCTGTCCTTCCTCTGTGTCGTTTGGGTCTCACCTAGTGGTGCCCCAAGGCTGCTCCTGGTGGTGCTCAAGAATTCCAGAGACTGAACGAAGGCTTCCTGCATGCAGAGCTGGGCTCAGTCCACTGAGCAGCTCCCTGAACCCCAAGTGGCTCTGTAAGGGAAACTCTGTGTGTGTGTGTGTGAGTTTATGAGTGTGTGTACATGTGTGAGTGTGAAAGAGTGTCTGAGTGTGTATGTGTGAGTGGATGTGTACATGGATAAATGTGTGTATGTGTGTGTGACCTGCAGAGTTCAGTGATGGGAGACCGAGGCATCTACAAGACTGTTTGTGGAGGGGCTCACCCGAGAGCTCAGGCTCAAGCAGCCCTTGAGTGCCGGCCAGTATCTGTTGCCCATCTGCTGGGCAGCCCGTGTTCGTCCTGAGCCCTGTGGGCAGTGGGTGGCCAGGGTAGAGGATGAGCTGTCCTCGGGGTAGGCCAGGAGCCTGGTAAAAATAGCCCCTGCCCACCTGAGAAGGCCTGGCAGTGCCCTCTGCCCTCCCCCCGCACCAGCTGCTGGTGCCAGGCGGGTCTCTCTGTCCCTTGGGAGCCCGACGTTGTCTCAGGCCTTCAGTGAAGGAATTTCCTCAGCGGAACCGAGGAGCCTTGTCCTGTGTGGGCAGAAGCCCGGATGCCGCAGCTTCCCTGGGGAGCGGCCCAGGGGCAGAGTCAGGTTAGCTCTGGGGAGACTGAGACCAACCTCCCTCGCTCCCTCCCTCCTTTCTCTCCTTCCCTCCCTCCCCTCCCTCCTCTCCCTCCTTCGTTCCTTCTTCCTTCCTTCCTTTGTTCCTTTTTCCTTCCTTCTTTCCTCCCCCCCTCCCTCCCCTCTCCTCCTCCCTCCCTCCCTCCTTCCTTCCTTCCTTCCTTCCTTCCCTTCCTCTCTCCCTCCCCCTCCCTCCCCCCCCCCCTCCCTCTCCCTTCCTTCCTTCCTTCCTTCTCTCCTTTCCCACACTGGCAGTGCTCAGGGCTTACTCCTGGCTCTGCAGTCAGGGATCACTCCTGGCGATGCTCAGGTTCTGGGAGTGGAACCTGGGTTGGCCAAGGGCAAGGCAAGAGCCCTGCCTACTGCACTGTTGCTCTGGCCCTGAAAATCAACCTCTCTCGGGGGCTCTCAGGTGCCCTTTGGTAATCAGCTGTGGGCGTGTGTGCTGGGCTGGATGGGAGAGCAGGTGGGGCGGCGTGGGGGAGCCACGGCCAGAGGTACGGAGCCGGTGCTGAGATCTGAGGACGCAGGAAGCAGGCTCAGGGCGGGCGGCTCTGCCCCTGGCCCGTGCAGGCCTTTGAAATAAAGGGACCCTGAGTCAGGTGGAAAGTGGGGGCATGTTTCACGGGGCTGTGGGGGTCCCTCCAGGTGCAGAAGGAAACAGGAGGCCGCCGTGGAGCCTGGAAGAGTCTCCCCGTGACTCGCCGAGGGGCCTGGGCGGGCTCTGGCAGTGCCATACGCGTCTGAGCCTTGTGCCTGGGGTTGGGATTCTGGCCTGGGCAGAGGTGCGGGTCTGGTGCTTTGTTGGTCGCCGCAGTTCAGACTGAGCAGCCGGGAAGGGCCCCACCGGGCTCTGCTCCAGTCGTGCCAGGAAGGTCAGTCACAGAGGGGAGGACGGGAGGTGACCGGGAGGGAGGGTGCTGGGGACAGCCCTAGAACAAGCTCAGCCACCTGCCCCCTGTCCAGAGTGTCCCGTCAGCCTCCAATCACGGCTTTGCTCCAGCACATCCAGCTCGTGGCTGACAGACGGAGGCACACAGGGCTTGTGGACTTGTGTGAGCTTGGCAGGCAGGAGCGAGCAGTCTGGAGAGGACCCAGGAGCTGGGAGAGGGAACTGGAGCTATGGCTCGGGCTAGCACAGGCTTACAGTTGGGGGTTTTCAGTTGGTGTTTTGGGCCACACCCAGCCATGCTCAGGGTGTTGCTCCTGGCTCTCTGCATTCAGGAACCACTTCTGACAGGTTTGGAGGGCTGTTTTGGAGGTTCTGAGGATCGAACCCAGGGTGGCCTGTGCAAGGCAAGTGCCCTACCTGTTGCAGGGTGCCAGGCTCACATGCAGAACCACAGAAACCCAGAGTCGGGATTCTGGCTTGGCCAGTTCCTGGCTGATCAGCCAGCTTCTCTGTACCTCAGTTTCCCCCCATGTAAAACAGCGCCCACTGTGCAGAGTTCTTGTGAGGCCTGAATGAAGTGCCCCCTGGAAGGGTTGGTGCTTGGGGCTAAGCTGCTGGGAGGGGTCGGGGAGCAGCCCCCAACCACACACTGAACTCCAGGGACAGGAGGCAGGTGGCATGTGGGCAGGTGAGTAGAGTGATGTTAGGGGCAGGGCAGAGATGGATGCCCGGGGCAGGGCAGACCCTGGGCATAGGGCAGGGCAGAGATGCCCGGGGTAGGGCGGGACAGATGCAGGTGGGCAGGGGCAGAGCAGACCGCTGCCTGCAGGGTGGCATGGAAGGGACTCCTGGTATTAGAGGCGAATGTGCCACAGGCTTGACCACCGCAGGGCAGGGGCCAGGCTGACAGAGTGTGGGCTCTGCTGGGCTCGTCTTCACCTCCAGGCACTGGTGTGAGTTGGGTATCCACATGGGGTGCCAGCTGGGAGTGAAGGGCCTGGGCCCGGTGGGCAGGGTACAGGGGCTGTCCTGTGTGCTGAGAGTGAGGGCCATGCCCCTTCCAAGGGGCCCTGGTGGACATCCTCCCGTATCCTGCCTCCATTCCCCTCTCCACCTGTTCCCATTTAGGTTCAGGTTCCAAACATCATGGAAGGAGTAGGAGAGCCGTGGCTTTTTCCCATTGGTGGACGCTCTACCCTGGCCCACGATGGCCATCCGTGGAGTCTTCAGGCCATACCTGGCCTCAGCTTCCCTTGTTGGCGTAAAGAACTCGAGAGGCCACTCCCAGGGAACAGAGGCTCATGCTGCATACTTGGGCAGCCAAGTTAGAGCCCTGACCTCAGTGTCCTCGGTCTGTCAGATGAGCCCAGGACAGGGAGGATGGTGGGCATTAGACTAGCCATGATGGTGTCAGCACATCTGAGATGGGCACTCAGACCGGCCAGCGTGGCAGCAGGCATCCACAAGCTTGATGGTCACTGTGGTCACTATTGCCTGTCCATAGCAGGGTTAGCAGGGACAGGAGGGAGTCCTGCATGGCAGGTGCCGGGTGTCCAGGAGGCTGACCTGCTCCACAAGAGCCCAGTATGGGGGCAAACCTGCCAGGGTCCCCTGCCCCTCTCCCCAGGACCCAGCAGGCAGGAATGCCCTGGGGCTGTGGTGATTCACGCCACAGACTGCAGAGTCCCTGGGGGAGTGGCCGCAGGGCACTGGGCCCACGGGTTACAGTCTGGGTTAAAGGCTATAGGACTCCCCAGTCTGCTCCGTGACCCGCTCCCTCCCCTCAGAGACTCCGCCCCTGAGATCTAACAGTGTCTAATGGTCACTCCCTCCAGACTCCCCAGATCTGGCTCCCCAGACTGTCCGGACACACGGAGAAATGGGTCGGTCTCCTTGTGACTGCTGGACGGCTGCCTCAGATACCTGCGCAGACACGGCCCTGTCCAGTTTGTTTTTTAAATTTTGTTTTGCCTTTTTTTTTTGGGGGTGGAATCACACCCGGCGATGCTCAAGGGTTACTCCTGGCTCTTCACTCAGGAATTACTCCTGATAGTGTCGGGAACCAATGGGATGCCTGGGATTGAACCCGGTCGGCTGAGTGCAAGGCAAATGCCCTACCCGCTGTGCTATCACTCCAGCCCCCGCCCCGTCGTCCAGTTTGTGCCTGTAGAAGCCAGAAATTTCTTATATCATTTCATCTGACCCCCCCCCCCAGCCCTGGTTTCTTTTTTAGGGTTTCAGCCATCGCCTGGGGGCTGGGCAGACCCAACTGAGGCTGCTGACAGACCAGAGCCTGGGTCAGTGCCGGAGGGAGAGTGAGCAGGGTGACCCTGGCGACGCCATCCTGCCCATACTGGCCTTGGGCCCACTGAGACCCACGGACCTTTCCTTAGTTCCAGAGTCGGCGGGTGTGGGCTGCAGTCTCTCCCCGCTGGCCCTGTACTACACTTGTTCCCAAACACTGTCCCCCTCTCATCTGTGTCTCCTGGAGACGCTGTGTGGGACACGGCTGGGTGCCAGGCGCCTGCCATCTCCCTGCGGGACAGAGGCTTCTCTGCCTTCTTTGCGGTGGGGCTGGGGCCAGACCAGCCCCCTGCCTCCCTTCCTCGACGGAGGTTGGGCTCCTTCCCACAGATCTTCTCGTAGTTTCCAGAAACCAAGATTCCTAGTCCAGCTGCTTTGTTGCCTGTCGGGGATCAGACCTGGGCTGATTTCAGTCCCCTCTTGTCGGTTGCCTACACCTCTCCAGGGTGGGCTACAGGGCTACACGCCCCTGTGCTGCCCATGGGTCATGGCTGTGTCCTTCAAGGGGCGCGTGTCCCTGAGGTCAACGAACGGCCCCCGGGTGCCGGGTCCCGCCGTCTCTGCTGTGCAGCCGAGCCAGCTTCAGGGCCGCTGTCCTGTGTCTGCCCGCAGGTCCCTGGCTCTGGGCCAGCAGTACACCTCGCTGGGCTCACAGCCCCTGCTCTGCGGTTCCATCCCCGGCCTCGTCCCCAAACAGCTGCGTTTCTGCCGCAACTACATTGAGATCATGCCCAGCGTGGCCGAGGGCGTGAAGCTGGGCATCCAGAGTGCCAGCACCAGTTCGGGGCCGCCGCTGGAACTGCACCACCATCGACGACAGCCTGGCCATCTTCGGACCCGTTCTGGACAAAGGTACGCACTCGCTGCCGGGAGGGACTGGAGCAGGGCAGGGTCTCGCCTTGGTCTCCATGGAGAATGAGGTGGCCGCCTCCGTGGGGCCCTTCCCTGGCTCAGCTGGGGCCTGGGACCCTTTCCTGCCCTGGGCAGCCCTCTCCCTGACCCTTGTCCAGCTAGCCTTTGGACTTTGAAGAGGATTTGTGATACTTTGTCAAAGCTGTGTGAGTGTCATGAGGAGGGGGGTGCTCCCCCACAGCCCCCATGCCTGGGGTACAGCCTTGCTCCCAGTACCACGGCGATGGCCTTGCCGGGCACAGGGGACTGGCACTGTGGTGGGGGCGGCCCTGCTGCCTGCAGGCTTTGGAGGCGGGCTTCCAACCTGGAACCATCAGGAGAGAGAATGTGTCCAGGGAGCAGGGGAGGGGTCCAGCGGAGGGAGCTTTAGGGTGCAGGGGCTCTGGGCAGACCTATGATGCTCAGAAGAATTGAGAAGTCCTAGAATTGGTGACCCACCCCCCCCCCGCCCCAGTTGTCCATCAGCGACCACTGGGCCTTGTCCTTTTTTTTTTTTTTTTTTGGTCACACCTGGCGATGCTCAGGGGTTTCTCCTGGCTCTGCACTCAGGAATCACTCCTGGCGGTGCCTCGGGGACCATATGGGATGCTGGGGATCTAACCCTGGCTGGCATTGGCCGGCCGCGTGCAAGGCAAACGCCCTACCCGCTGGGCTATCGCCCCGGCCCTGGGCCTTGTCCTTTACATGAACTAACGAAAAATGTCTGAGAACCCTTGGCCAGGCCTGGAGGGGTGTGTGTGTGCCCGCGCGTGTCCGTGATACTCATTTTATTGAGGTGCTGGCTGGGTTGGCCACATGCAAGGCAAGTGCCCTCCCTGCTGTGCTATCATCTCTCTGGCCCCTACACCCTCATTTTAGAGTGCAGGCTCCCTCTTCTGGGCCTTAGGTGAGTGGAAGCTAGGGTCACGTGGGGGTGGGAGGGGGCTTGTCTGACCAAAGGCTGTAAGGGGACAGCAGGGCAATTAGCAAATCAATGGGTAATGTTTCTGTTTACGCTTCTATTACCAAAGCTAATTATTCCTTGTTTACACAAAAGGGTGGGCCTCTGATTGGAACCCAGTGGCGGTGGTGGGCGGTGGTTTGCATTTCAAACCAAACCTCGTGGGTGGGTTTCACTGCTTCCGGTGCCCCACCTTGTCCCTGCCTCCGGCCAGGTAGAGCTTAATCCTACTACCTGGCGTCTCTCCCTTCCCCCAAAGCAAGGCTCTCCTCCGATTTCGCTTTCGGGCTTAGGACTCCAGCCCGTGAAGACGGGCTCCTCGGGCTTAAGACCCATTGCACCAAGTCTATATTGGCCGTTTTACTGATTTCTAATTTATTGGTGTGTTGAGGGTCTTACCCCATCCCTGCAGCCTTCGCCCCTGCAAGGCGAGAGGGCAGTTGGGGGGGGGCGGGGAGTAGGGTGGTCTGCCTAGTATCTGATGGGGCCCGCAAGTGACAGCGAGAAGGTTCACGCCCCACCCCCGGGGCCTCACGCCAGGAGTCCGCGGGCTTGAGGCCCCATGTCCGCTCGCAGCTTCTAGTTGCTCCAGACGGCTGCCTTTTGGGTAC
>JAJIBD010033016.1:0-137260 GCA_021461705.1 Cryptotis parvus | reverse complement strand
AAAACAAAGTCTTCATGGCTGGATTGAATGGAGTTTCAAGAGAGCCCTAAGAAACATTCAGCATCCAGTTGGCCAAAGCAACAAAGAAGGAGCCCCATGCTGCTCCTCTGCCTGTAAAAAAACCTTTACGGCACATGGCACATTTCAAGCAAAGTCCTCCACACTTTTTTCTTTTTTGCTTTTTTGGGTCCACCCCGGCAATGCTCAGGGGCTTACTCCTAGCTCTGCACTCAGGAATTACTCCTGGCGGTGCTCAGGGGACCATATGGGATGCCGGATCGAACCAGGCCGGCATGGGCCCAGCCGCAAGGCAAAGCGCCCTACCTGCTGGGCTATAGCTCTGGCCCCAAGCTCTCCACTTTTTTCACCCCCAGAAATGTCAGTCTCATGGAGACCTATAGTGACTATAATGGGTAGCTTTCCTCTAGAGGCACTAATAATCCTCACAAGGCAACACAAGTGCCCTACCTGCCATACTGACCCTGGACACATCTTCCTTTCTTCCGTCCTTCCTTCCTTCCTTCCTTCCTTCCTTCCTTCCTTCCTTCCTTTCTTTCTTTCTTCCATCCTTCCTTCCTTCCTTTCTTTCTTTCCTTCTTCCATCCTTCCTTCCTTCCTTTCTTTCTTTCTCCTCCCTTCCTTCCTTTCTTTCTTTCTGTCTGTCTGTCTGTCTTCTTTCTTTCTTTCTTTCTTTCTTTCTTTCTTTCTTTTCTTTCTTCTTTCTCTCTCTTTTCTCTCTTTTTTTCTTTCTTTCTTTCTTCTCTCTCTCTTTCTTTCTCTTCTTTCTTTCTTCCTTCCTTCTTCCTTCCTTCTTCCTTCCTTCCTTCCTTTCTCTCTCTCCCTCCCTCCCTCCCTCCCTCCCTCCCTCCTTCCTTCCTTCCTTTATTTCTCTCTTTCTCTCTCTCTCCCTCCCTCCCTTCCTACTTCCTTCCTTTCTTATTATTGCTTTTTGGGTCACACCCAGCAATGCTCAGGGGTTACTCTAGGCTCTGCACTCAGGAATTAATTGCTCCTGGTGGTTTTGGGGAACCATATGGGATGCCGGGGATCAAACCAAGGTCAACCACAGGCAAGATAAATGCCCTACCCACTGTACTATTACTCCAGCCCCCTCCTGGTTATATTTCTGACTGTGACGACTGGAGAAAAGGTTAGTGGCATCTAGTGGAGAGGCGGCCAGACCCAGACCTCCTTGTGAGTCCCAAGACAACATCCACAGCAAAGAATTGTCAGCAAGGAATATCAGTCACATTGAGGTTGAGAGGTCCTGGCCTAAGCCAAACTATCCTTGCCTTGGAGAAAATATCCCTCAGAATACGCCCACCCCACCCCACACACACACCAGCTTCCCTAGACACAGAGGAAATTGGAGCACCAACAGAACCCATTCTCAGGCCTAGACTAGGGAAAGAAGGGGGACACAGTGGCCTTTCTCCTCTATTGCCTCCCAAACACAAAGCCCTCCACCCTACCCCCACATCTGAAGAGATTAAGTGAAAACTATGCTTCCCAGCCCCTCTCTGCATAATCCTGCCCTTCATATCCAATTCCCTCCTCCCCCGCCCCCCGCCCCACACACACAACCTTGGAGACAGTTGGAAATTGAAATTGCAGTCTTTACTGTCCAGCCCTCAAAGGCTCAACCCGCTTCCTCTGCCATGGCCAGTCTCCTCAAACGCCTGCCTCCCTTTGGGAGAAGCCAACTCTGACTCTCCCACCAACTATAAGTTTTTCTGCTCCACCTCCCTTTACCAGTCTTCCCTTTCTAATTAACCACATCCAGGGTGTTGGGAGGAAGAAGAAGAAAGGGGATTCAAGGACTTCCGGGCTGCAGGTTCTGGGGGCCTCCAGCCTCATGGGTTGTTTTTATTTTTTTATTTTTGTGAGGGTGCCGACCACGCTGTGATCATTAAACCCTGTAGTGGTGGGGGATTTTCTTGTTGCTAGTAACCTGGGACCCAGCTATGTCTTGTTTATCAGACTGTCTTAATTCAGTTTGGGCAGGTTCCAAGTGTTGAGGTGGAGATTAAAGGCAACTGAAGAACCCAATTAGCCGCCCAGTCTTCTTTAAGCCCAAAACTCAGGTCACAAAGTAGATCAAAGTGAAATTATTTCTCGACAGCTCTGTTCATTAAGGGGAGGGGAGGAACTCACACTGCTAAGCCTGCTCATTAATAGGATTGGCATTTTAAATACAGTATCTCCCCCAAATTACATCTCTCAGAGGTCGGAGGGAGAAACCGAGATTATCTTGCATGAGTCTGTGTGGCTAATAAAAAACAGAAAGTCAGAGAATGAGCATATAGCTTCTAGGGAAAAAGAATGAGACAAGGTCTCGGTTTTCCAGATTTGAGTCAGAAAACCAAATGTGGAAACTGGAATTGACCACCACACACAGAATTCCTCCTCCAGAGAATCTGGAGTGAAGAAACCTTGGTTTTGCAGTCAGCAGAGTTCACCCCTTTTCCTAAACTCACTGCTTTCCCTGGCCTGGTTCAGCTCCAAAGGCCCCATGGCATCACATTCCAGCCTTCCCCAGCCTCAGGACTCAGCAGCCTTTAAGGAGAAGCTACTCACCATTTCTGGCTCCTAGGCTCAAAACAGAGTTGTTTCTAGAGTTTCCCGGGTCTTTGTGGGTCCTGAGGCTTTTCTGAGAAGGCTAGAGAGAGGAGGAGGAGGAGGAAGAAGAGAGAGGAGGAGGAGGAGGAGGAAGAAGAGGAGGAGGAGGAGGAGGTGGTGGTGGTGGTGGTGCAGGAGAAGAGGGAGGAAGGCCTTGGTCAGGGGAAGATCAGCCATTGGCTTGCTGTGAGGACCTGGGTTTAGTTCTGTCCCAGAAGACAGGAAGCTACACTCCGGACTACTCGAGTGAGCAGACTCCGGACACAGACCAGACCTCCTCTCCCAACTCTGATTTTGAAGTGAGACAGAATATGACAGAAACCTGTCTCGTCTGTCCACACCCCTTGGTTACCTGCACACACACACACACACACACACACACACACACAAAACTGCTGTGTGGACAAATGGAACCTCTTGGCTAGCAGGAGCCACGCCATTTTTAGAGCACTGGAATGTGATTACAGTTTTGTTGACTTATATTTCTTTTCTTCCGGTTTTTGGGCATGGCCACTACTTGAGTTCTGGAATCCCCTTCCTCAACTTTCCAATCTCTCAGTCCCATTGAGGGGTGGAGGGAAGGGAAAGTCAATGGGATGTGGAGGCCTGGTGCTCTCTGCTAAGGGAAAGATGGAGAGTAAAGGGGAACTCTCAGCGGAGGGAGTTTTGGCCAGCTCTGGCTGTGACCAGCTATACCCCAAATCCCAGAGTCTGTAACCTAAGATGCCATTATCATTTTCCTGGCCTAGTCTGGGAACCCGAGACTATTATACAAGTAGTATAATAGTGGTCAAGGCTGGACTTTGCACTGGAGCTGCAAACACTCAGTGCAGTTATTTGACTTTTCCTCTCTCTCTAGCTTCCTGTTGCCAGTGTGACACCCTCAAAGGCAACGGGGCTGTGAGAGTTCACATCTCAGAAAACTTCCCTTTCCATTGATGAATCTGAGTAATATCTCTATCTATTTATCTATTTATCTCTCCATCTCTCTCATACACACACACACATACACACACACACACACACACACACACACACACACAAACACACCAGTCTGAGTAACTATAACGCAAATGGATTCTCCTTAGATAATGCTTTTGGAGAAAGAACTAAGAGATTGTGGTGGGTTTTGTTTTTCCTCTCTGAGCGTTCTCTCCCTAGCCTGGAATTTCTTCCAGATCCTTTTCCACCAGCCTCTTCCCTGTGTCCTGCAGCTGGCCTCAGAAAATGCTCCCCATCCTGTCCTTACTCCTTGTGTGCCCCAACACAGGAAGGGAGTGCTGAAGGGAGCACCCCACACTGTGTTTGGTTTACATCAAAGGCCTAAGTCTCTAGCCCATCCCTTGCTAAGGACAAAATCAGAGCCTGGGGGTGGGGACTGCTAAACCTACCTGGACCTATAAGTTCCCAGGGGCTCGGGCTGCCAGCACAGAACCCCTCACCTATGGACAACGCAAAAAGGAAAATGGAGGGGTGTCCAGCCCTGTCCTCTATTTTTTGTTTGTTTGGTTTGGGGACCACAGTTGGTAGTACTCAATGCTTACTCCTGGCTCTGCTCTTAGGAACCACTCCTGGAAGGCTCTGGAGACCATTAGAGGAGCTCAGTGCTAAACTGCCTTATGTGCAGGAGACCTAGGCTCTATATCTGGCCCTGCAAAATAAAAAAAGTTAATTAAATTAAAAAGGGTCCGGAGAGATATTACAAAGTATAAGTCCCTTGCGCTGCATGCAACAGACCTGGGATTGATTGATCTCTAGCTCTCTATATGGTCCCAAGGGCAGCCCATTGCCCCTAGGAGTGATCCCGGAGCTCAGAGCCAGGAGTAAGACCCTGAGCACTGCAAGGTATGGCTCCAAAGGCAAAAATGAATGAATGAATGAATGAATGAATGAATGAATGAATGAATGAATGAATGAATGAATGAATGAAACGAAGCCAGTGTTTGAGGAGGGTCTGGTCAGGATGGGGAATCTGAGATGACCAGGCTCAGCCCCGGTGAGGCGGCTTCTGCACAAGCCTTCTCTCCCCCTCACAAGCCTGAGCTAAACGGGAAATTTGGGGAGATGAGGGGTGAAGTCTGCTTGTCAACGTAGGTAGATCACAGATGCCTTTGTGCCTCCGGGGTCCGCCCCCAGCCCCCACTCTGGATTGCTGTCCTTGTTGCAGTCACTCTCAACAGGGCCGGCGGTGGGCGCGGGGGATCGCGGTGTGAGTCCAGCGACGGAAAGCGGTATCTCCCTCCCCACCGGGTCCCAGAGCCGCCGGCAGGCTCCCTGATCGGGTGGGGCGCCGGGGTGTCTCCCTGGAGATAAAGGATGGGTCCCCCCCCCCCCCCCCAGCTGTTCCCTTGGCCCGAAGCACTCCGAGACCCCGAAATAGTAAGTTCACCCGAGGCCAGCCCGGCGATACAGTGCCAGCAAGGACTGGGCCCCGCGCCCTTGGAGAACAGCTCGCGGGCCCGGGGCCTCGACGGAAGCTGAGCTGCAACCCGGAGCCGCTGGGTATGAACTTGGGGAGTCTGGGGCGCGGCGAAGGGACTGGAAGACACGGCAGAACGGGTCTTCGGGGAGTGCGCTGCCCTGCGGGACGCCCCCGGCCGCTTTCCGGTGCCCAGCGTCCTTGGCAGCGGGCTCCGCAGACCCTAGCCCCCGCCTCCCGTTTGTTCTGCTAACCGGCATCTATCAGCGTCTACTGGTCTAGAGTGTCTCCGGATCTAGCGCGGAAGTCGCTCGACAGACGCTTCCGAACAATCCGGGAGTTGGGGGTGTTGCTGGGGAAGGGGGAACCAATTTGCCCGGGCAACTCCGAGAGTCCTTGCAGCTCTCCTGGCTTCTCGTAAAGGTGGCCGGGACAGTTTACTGTAAGAGCGGAGTAATGTTTGCGACTGTACGACCTAATTATCTCCAGACCTCCGCTCCCTGGCTCCCAGCGAGGGGCTGCCCCAGCGAGAGCCGCCCATGCTCTGCACACTTTTCACATCTTGAACGCATAATGACGGGCTGCAGACAAGCTGGACGATAAAATATTTCTTCGAGATATTTTTTGGAAACTTTGGGCGACTGTGCCTGGAATAAATAACAACCGCTTCTAAGTCCTGGACCACTTTATTTGGGACCACTACCCCCCCCAACAACCTTACACACACACACACACGCACACACACACGCACCACCCCTGTCCTATGCCTTGGGAAGAGGCAGGACGCAGTGCGTGAGACCGGGGCGCGCCGCTGGCTGGAGGCGGATGGGGAGAATCTCAAGTCAAGGATGAGAGCTCTGCTGCCTGCCGGGCTGGGGACGTGGAATAAAGAGGAGAAAATGTTTCCGCTCTCCAAAGGCCTCTTTCCTCTTAAAGGAGGTGAAAGTGGGACTCTCCGTGGTCTCAGTGTGGGAGCCCTACTCATGGTTCCCTCACTAAAAGACTTATAGAATTTGAAGAAGGTCCCTGACCCCCTGCGAATCTCGGGTCCCCAGGCACAGCTGATTCTGCCTTGCAGTGACTCAGAAGAGAAAGTCGCTGGAAAGACCCAGAGGTCCAAGTCTCAGACTGGGAGTCAACAGCTGGGATGGTCTCATTTCTGTTGCTGGCTGGGTCACTCAGCTTCCCCTGAGTCTTAGTTGCCCCCTTTTAAAAATAGGGATGATTATAATAACTTTGGAAACTACTGCACAGACTGTTGGGAGGGACATTAGAAGGCCAGAGAGGTAACACAACATAGAGTGCTTGCATGAGGCTGATCTTTGTTTGATTCCCAGCACCTCATATTGTCTCCTGAGCCGGGTCAGGTCACGAGCAACCCAGAGCTCAGAGCCAGGAATAAGCCCCTGAGCATCACTGAATATGGTCCAAAACATGTGTGTGTGTATGAGAGAGACAGAGTACAGTGTACTAGATTTGATTCTCAGCACTGCATAGGATATCTCAAGCACTACCAGGATTTAACCCTGAGCAGAGTCAGCATGGAAGTGTCCTCCAAATATATAAATATATGTGTTATATGGTAATAAATTACCATATAATTTGTATTGTAACAAAACAAAATTATATATGGTAATAAATTACCGTATATTTTGCATTATAACAAAACATAAAAATCTTAAGAACCCAGAGTGCTACACTTTATTATACATGTGCATTCAGTAACTACTAATCAGATGAAGATCCAGAGCACTACAAAGCCCCAGAAGGCTCCAGGAAGAAATACTTTAAAACTGTCTTAGGGGCCAGAGCGATAGCACAGTGGGTAGGCTTTTGCCTTGCACAGAGCCGACCTGGGTTCGATCCCTGGCATCCCATATAGTCCCCTGAGCACAACCAAAAGTGATTCCTGAGTGTAGAGCCAGGAGTAACCCCTGAGCCTTGCTGGGTAAGACCCAAAAAAAAAGCATAAATAAATAAACAAACAAACAAATAGGCATGTAAATAAATAAATAAGCACGTGGATGAATGGATGGATGGATATAACTAGTAAAAACTAAAAAGTAAAGATTTCTTTGGTATTGTCCTTAGCTCAAGTAGTCAAACAAGTCAAATATGCAGAGCTTTTGGACAGTTGGGCTCAAAACTTCACAAAGCAAGAAACACATGAAGATGCTTTTTGTCCCCAGCATGACGAGGGACTGGGGGAATCTCTAGTTCTGCTTACCTTTTGGTGTTTGTTTGTTTGTTTGCTTGCTTGCTTTGGGGCTTTGGAAAACCTGGCAGTATCAGTGCTTATACCAGTCTCTATGCTCAGAGATCATTCTTGGCAGTGCTCAGCAGACCATATGTGGTGCCAGATATTGATCCTGGATCGGCCATGTGCAAAGCAAGTGCCCTACCCACTGCACTCGTATGCCTCAAAGCCCCCTACCATTTTAAAAATCTCTGTTTCTCATGGATTGCATTGAGGCTTGTCTACAAACCCTCATTCACTCAGTAATTGGAGAAGCATAAATGGAGCTTAATTCTTTGAAGTTGTGTTTTGTTGCTGTGTTTAGCGGGAAGCTCCTGGCAGTGCTCAGGGAAACCATGTGGTGCTGAGAATTAAACCTGGGATTCCTGCATGCAGAGCAATAGCTTCAACCCTTTGAGCAGTTTCCACAGCTCTGATCCCCCCTCACTCCCCCGGCTTATTTTGGGTCACACCTGGCAACACTCAGGGGTTACTCCTGACTCTTCACTCAGGAATTACTCAAGGCAGTGCTCGTGGAACCATATGGGATGCCAGGGATTGAACCGGGTTGGCAGTGCAAAGCAAACACCCTACCCACTGTGCTATCTCTCCGGTCCCCTTTGATCCATTTTTTAAACAATAACAAGACTGAAAGACAGGTTTTTAGGGCCAGAGCAGTAGTCCATTGGGTAGGGCATTTGCCTTGCGTGCAGCAGACCTGGGCTCTATCCCCAGCATCCCTACGGTCCCCTGAGCACCACTAGGAGTAATTCTTGAGTGCAGAGTCAGGAGTAACCCCTAAGCATCACCAGGTGTGACCCCAAGAAGGAAGGAAGAAAGAAAGAAAGAAAGAAAGAAAGAAAGAAAGAAAGAAAGGAAGGAAGGGAAGGAAGGAAGGAAGGAAGGAAGGAAGGAAGGAAGGAAGGAAGGAAGGAAGGAAGAAAGAAAGAAAGAAAGAAAGAAAGAAAGAAAGAAAGAAAGAAAGAAAGAAAGAAAGAAAGAAAGAAAGAAAGAAAGAAAGAAAGAAAGAGAAGGAAGGAAGGAAGGAAGGAAGGAAGGAAAGAAGGAAGGAAGGAAGAAAGAAAGAAAGAAAGAAAGAAAGAAAGAAAGAAAGAAAGAAAGAAAGAAAGAAAGAAAGAAAGAAAGAAAGAAAGAAAGAAAGAAAGAAAGAAAGAAAGAAAGAAAGAAAGAAAGAAAGAAAGAAAGAAAGAAGAAAGAAAGAAAGAAAGAAAGAAAGAAAGAAAGAAAGAAAGAAAGTTTCTAGGAAACTGAATGGATGTCTTCAAGCCTGAGATCTAAACTTTGGGGTGCCTTATATATACCCTTATATATGCCTTATATATACCCTAAATACAGGTACAGTTTGCTATGCAAAGGAAATTCTCAGGGATGTTGGCTCATGAGATAAATTAGTCCCCTACTTTATAAGGATTATAACTCCAAGGCTAACGAAACTGGGCACAGTTACAAACAACACAAAAGAATTTTATAGCCAAAAAAAAATGGGGGCCTGAGTAATAGCCCAGCCAGTGAGGAGTTTGCTTTGCATATGGCTGACCTGGGCTCTATTCCCGGTATCCCATGTGGTCCCCAGGAGTGATTCCTTAGTGCAGATTCAGGAACAACCCCTGAGCCTCACCAAGTGTGACTGAGAAAGCAAAAAAAAAGTGAATTCTCCACCCCAACCCCCTGACCCCCAGTTCTGCAAGAGAAAAATACCGTTATTGAAGATCTATATACCTTTCCTTCCAACCATTATGCATATACCTTCCCAATATAAACATTTATTGTTTTGTTTTGCTTTGCTTTTTGGGGGTTACTCCTGGCTCTGCACTCAGGAATTACTCCGGGCAGTGAGCAGGGGACCCTATGGGATGCTGGGGACTGAACCCTGGTTGGCCTCCTGCAAGGCATAAAAAGCCCTACCCTCTGTGCTATCCCTCTGGCCCCCTTTACTGTTTTTTAAAATGTCTATAGTGAGCACCATAAAGTGCCAGGATCAAAACCCCGTGTTTTTGGTTTTTTTTTTTCTTTTTGGGTCACACCCGGCGATGCTCAGGGGTTACTCCTGGCTCTGCACTCAGGAATCACTCCTGGCGGTGCTCGTGGGACCATACGGGACGCCAGGGATCTAACCCAGGCCGGCATGGGCCGGCCGCATGCAAGGCAAACGCCCTACCCGCTGGACTATCGCTCCGGCCCCAACCCCAGGGTTTTTCAAGGTATTCTACTTGGCCGTGTCCATGGTCCACTCCTGGACTGTGTGCTCAGGGATCTCTTCTGGGTGGCCGACTGGGACAATGCAGCTATGGGCTGGTTCGGTTCCTGACCTACCCCCTAATGACCCTGGCAGCCGTCCAAACTGCACCGTCAGTACCAGCCAACCCCACCTCTCCTTGGGCAGCCAAAACTCCACTGGCGGAAATAATCAAGCTGCTACTGACCATGACTTTGGACCTACAACCGTTCTGCGATGCAGGCGAAACTGGAAGTGCTCCTCCGAATTTTTAACTGTTTTGTCTAGTAGCTATAAAAGCTGTGCTAGGGTCATTAGCCCACCCTGCGTGTCTGCCTCCTATCCTATTTCCTCCCTCCTCTTTAGAGCTCCCTGCCCGGTGTTCTGGCCCCTCTCCCGGCCCCCCACCCACGCCTGGGTAGAGGCGGGAGGGGCACAGTGGGGGCCCAAAGCCCAGACCTTGGATCCCGCAGTGTTGGCCAGGAGACGTCGGAGGAAACGCATTTACCACCTGGGCGACCTTGACTGCAGCCGATTAAAGTTTAATCCGAGGTGTGTACTCAGCCTTGCCATGTTATTTAAACACATCAAAGGTCATAAAAGGATTCCAATGGCGTGAGCGTCAGACGTGGCCGGCGGGGAGCCGGCTTTTGATTCTCGTGGATTTCCAGGAGCAGGTTTTGGAGCTCAAGGCGGACTTGGTGAGAAAGAAAGGAAGAAAGAGCTTTGCTTTCTCTGCCGCACGACCAACTTCAAAAGGCGACGAGGGAAACCGAGTCTCAGGCGCCTGGAGCCGCCCAAACCCTTCATTTGCGATTAACTGGGAAGACATCTAGTGGCGAGAAGCCGCCACTGCAGCGGCGCCGGGCGCTCACCGTCCACCCGACAATCGCCGCCGCCGGAACGGGTGGGGATGGGAGGGCCAAAAAAAGAAGCCCCCCCCCCACCTCCCCCACCCCATCCCACCCCCACCCCCCAGGGATGCCTCTGCGACGCATGCCACTGTCTAGAAGATTCCAGGGCTGATGTTGGGACCTAAGCGCTGCTTCCACCGCGGGCGGAGGAGATTCCACTTCTCTAGTTTTTCTCTCTCCACTTGAGGTCGCGGCCAGTCAGCTGAAGCCAGGCGGGACCGAGGATCCCCGGATTCTTATCTGATTCTGCCTGGAGCTCCGGAACCGAGAGAGGAGGGGTGGCGACCTGCAGCACCCTTGTGTGGGTTCTCCTCGAGGGTCTACAGTTACTCTGGGGACCTACAGATTGCTGCAGATTCCAGGTGAGGCTGGAGGCCTGCAGACCAGCCTGCCAGCCCCTTGCTGCCCGGCCATGGCCCTCGGCCTTGACCACCTGCGGGCTGGAGTGGGGCGGGGCAATACAGAGCTAGAGGAACCCAGCCCGCGAGGTCGCGGGGCCGTCGGACCTTGCCCGGGCGCCCTGTTCCCACACCGGCGGGCGGATGCCTGTGGACCTAGGGGCTCTCACCAGCCTGCGGAAATGAGCCGCGCCCTGGGGAATGGCTTGTTCTCTTACCTTAGCTCCACTGGGGCCCCCAGCGTCTCTTAGCTGGAACCCCCGGGGAGGGGGACCAGCGGGGTGGGGGCGGATCCGAGGGCCTCCCGGTCCCCGCACACTTGCCAATTGCCGCTTCTCCGCTGGCGGCTTCGACTGGGTTTAGAGTCTGGGGGGCTCCTCCACGGGGGTCTGAGCAGATCATTTTGGCGGAGATTGAAGTTATTTCCCTTTATTATTGTGGCTCTGTCTCCTCCTGGAATCATCAGGATTAGTCGCCCCGGACAGTTTTGAAAATTTCAGGGAAGACCAAGGGGCATGTATGCCTCGAGTTTCCATGTCTGAAGCCCAAGATTTTGCACAGCCTAAAAATCTGTCTCCCTTCCTCTCACTCATCAAGTTTTCTTCCCACTCCTACTGCAGACCAGGGCTACAGGGATCCTCAAAGAGGGTCAAACCCTATTCTTAGGCTTTGTGTTATACATGAAAAAACCCTCCTCAAAAAAAAAAAAAACCTGAAGGAAACTAAAAACAGTGAATGTGGGGCCGGAGCGATAGCCCAGCGGGTAGGGCGTTTGCCTTGCACGCGGCCGGCCCATGCCGCCCGGGTTGGATCCCGGCATCCCATATGGTCCCCGAGCACCGCCAGGAGTAATTCCTGAGTGCAGAGCCAGGAGAAACCCTGAGCATTGCTGGGTGTGACCCAAAAAATGCAAAAAAATAAATAAATAAATAAAATAAAAATAAAAACAGTGAATGAGTGAGGTTCTCTGCAAATACCTTGAAGCCCTGCCCATGAGCCAGTGTTGCCACAGACAAAAGTAATCCCTCAAAGAATATAGGGGCAACAGTTCCCTCTCTTGCATTCTTATCACTTTCAACTGGATGACTCATTCATCAGGCAGGGAGAGCCCAAAGCTTTTACTGAGTTTGCCCCAGACCACTGAAGTCTTTGTCAGTGTAGATGGAGGAGAGATTGCATCTGAGTTCACCAACTTCATTCCAGGGAAGGAAAAATCAGATTCTGTAACAAATTAATTTGAGAACCCAAGGCTGGCAAGAACTAAGATAAACAGACCACTGCAGGAGCGCAAAAAAGAGCTCACTCCCCTTGCACACACCACCTGGGCATGGGGTGCCTGGAAACAGAAAGCCCCCACCCAGCCCACCTGGCTAAGCCCACCCTGAAACAGTGACTAAAATCCAGCTGGAACCAGAACCATAGCCTGGGCCAGCCCCCCATCTGCTTGGTTCTGCTCCCAGCCCAGGCCACGGGGACGTTTATCCCTCATGACAAACGAGTCTGCTTGCTCTCGGTGACATCAAATTACTTTGCACCAGCCAAGGGTCCCATGACCTGACATAACCCCACATTAGGTTCTAGAAATGTAAAGAAATATGGCCTTTGTAAAAGTGGTTGAGAGCAAGTAATTGCTAGCAGGTTCCAGCGTTGTTCCAAGGTAGCAGATAGAGCAGTCAGAATCCCACACTTTGACTTCTCATGAGTGGGTCAGAGCTCTCTTGCAGACATTTAACTCTGGGATCTGAATTCATTTGTTACTGCCAAATTATTTTCCGTGCAGTTGAAGAAACCACAGGGAGGCTTGAGGGCTAAGTGTCCCCATTTCACCAGCCAGGGGGCTCCCCCACCAGCCAGGTTTCTGCAGAGAATGGTTTTTTTTTCCAGAGCTTTGAAAACACAGGCCTGTCCTGTGCAGCTGTGGCCGGACTTTGGGTTGGAAATTATGGTTTCCTTGCAGCTTCTTTCGGCCCTCCCTCTTCTCCCCATGTCTCTAGCTTTCTTGTGGCTTTTCTCTTCCCAACTCCCTCTTCCTCCGAATCTGCCAGTGTATTCTACAGTATGCTAATGGGGGGGCGAATTCCATGATCTCCATCAAATCCCAAAGTCAGGGACCTTCATCTAGAATGAGGACCCAAATAGCCTCGACCAAGTAACTGTGCCCAAAGCCAGATATCCACAGGGATTCAGAACTGATAGCACTCAGGCTACCCGACAAGAGACTTGGGCTGGTGGCTCCAAGGGCTTTTCTGCTGGGTAGAGTTGGAGTTGTTAGAATGTTATAGAAAATCTGTGCAATAATTTCTCCTTTTATTTAATTTACACATCCCACATGAGTTAAACTAAATAGCTCTTTTTTAAATGCAACCGACAGTTATATACTTAGCATAAAAGCAACCGGATGTTTAACAGCTCCTCAAAAAATAATAATTCAGGAAGCATAAACAATCCAAATGCAAACTAACAAAACTGCCATCAAAAGGATGACTAATATCCACCCAAATGAGCAGGATTACAGTTTATTAAATTGTTGGCTGGTGTAGACTTGCTGGTCAAATTCAATGATTTACTATTTTCTATTTTTATCTTTTGCCTTCTAAAGTTGCCAAACATTTTGTGTAAATCACCCTTTAGTGTTTGCTGGGGATATCGTGCTTATTTTCAATTAGAACACTGACTTGAACCAAACCAAACAAACCACAATGGCACTATTAATTCTTTTCACTAGTTTGCTGCTGCACTTTTTCTGTGTGTCTCAGAATCACATCTCTCCTTGAAAACTTCATGTGCAGCAATAACATGTGAATTCAGCACAAGACTTCCCCTCTGGCTTAGTCATTAGAACTCTCTTTTCGTTTTCTACCAAAAGAGGGAGTATGTTGAGAAGGGAAATGATCATTTGTCCAAAAATAAAAGAATAATGTTAATTTAGCACATCAGTAGGACAAAGACTAGATTTTTATCACTTGTCATACCCTTATGAAACAGTTTTTTAATCTCCAAATAAAGAATAACACTCTGAGTAATTTACCTTTTCTGTAGTTTTAATAAAGAAGAATGTAAAAATTTAGAAAAAATTGCACGCCCCAAATCTCTCTTTTTTATTTAAAATTAAGAATTTTTTTTTGCATGATCCCTCGAGTTCTTTCCGGCTTGCAATTGGAGCAACCCAAGTTCAAACAAACTAACCCCTGACCGTCTGAAATAGGATTCCTTTGAATAAGCAATATTCTCAAACTTGAGATTAATCCTCAAAACCCTACTTTGAGAATTGTAATGTCTAGAGTGAAATTTAAAATACTTTATATATTGTATTTGGAAAAGTCCATAATAAAATATTTTTGAGTTGTTTTCTTTCTTAAGGGTTTTATTAGGCAAAAGGCGGGAATGGGTTGGGGGAAATATCCCCTGCTGGGGACTCAGATAAAATTGTAGTGTGTTGGGTTACACTTGGACTATTAGTGTTCATTTTCCTAGAACGGAAAACAACCTTCTCCCTCTTCGCTTCTCCAGAACGAGCCGGCCATCCCTATGCTTTCTTTCCGGCAATCTCCTTCTCCCAATTTATAGACTGAGCATCCAAACCCAAGATTGGGGACTGATTATTGAAGCTTCCATATACAACTCCCCTGATCGGAGTGTAAATACTAATAAAAATCGAATATCAAAAGCTTTCATTGAGCAGCTTCGTTTCCCCGAGTGTTGGGCCGAACGGGGCTGGCGCAGCGGAACAAAGAGCGACGCTGCACCGCGAGCCGCATCTCGGCTCCCTCGACTCAGCCCCGGCCTGGCGGCCCTTTGCCACAAAACACAAGCACATCAGGTAAATAGCAGCGAGGAATCGCCTTCCAATGCGGACCGCGTGTCTCCCAAGACAAGGGGTGGGAATTAGGACCAGTAGCGCAAATCAGCTGAAGATCCCAACTGCCCTGAAGTACGTGGTTCGACAGGCCGGACAGGGTGAATGAAAGATTCTTCATCAGCGCTTGTGATGGTTGCGTCTCCCGCCCAAGAGGCGAATGCCCACGCTCACTGAGCGTGCAGCAGTTGACCTGTAGATTGTATGTGCGCCACAGGGCACACACATCTTTCCCACCACAGCGTCTAACAAGCCCCTAAAAGTCAGTCACCTTCCTCGGTCTTCTCCCTACTGAGTCCCCACTTATCTCGTGGGTGAAAATGACGTATTTGGGACCTTGGTGTTTGAGGGTTCTCCCGAGAACACTGGGGTCGCTGCCGGCCCAGGCCGCGTGGCCGGCTGGCTGTTTTTCGCTCTACGGGACCAGATTGTCGTCCAAGCGCCGTTTCCTTCCCACGCTCGTCGCAGTATTTTCCGTGTATTTGTGCACATCAGGAATTCACAGAGCGGGTTGGCTTCCTGTTTTTGTTGCGTGAGTATAGAACTAGAATGGGGGGGGGGGAGAGACCGGTGGTGGCGGCCACTCGGCAATGGCTGGGACAGAGCTTGGGGACAGGGATCTCAGTCCCCTCGGTGTGGCAATGCCCTAGTTGAACGGGCGTGGCCGCGTCCTGCCAGCGCCCAGGGGGAGCGGCCGCGGACGCTCACTCGCCGGTGGCCGGGGAGCCCAGCCGCCTTCTGAGGTCGCAGAGATGGCGTCTTCCCTGCCGCCCCAGCGCCTCTACGAATTCCCTGAGCGCCGGCTTCGAACTCAGCGCCCGTCCCACAAACCCTGACTGGCTCTTCTGGTCTAGACAACGGCAGAGACGCCGCGCACCGAAGGGACAAAGTTCCTCCTGGCATGCCGGGAGCCCCGACCCAGGGGCGGTCTCGGACTCCGAAACCACTGGCCTTGTGCGCTGAGGCCAAGGTGTTCCTCAAGGGACCTTGGAACCTGAGATTGGTTGCTCTAGAAAAGGGGAGATGAAGATGGGGCTTCCGGCTCTCTGCTCAGGGACTTTTGGGCTGAGGACACGGAAGAACAGCGCGGAGTCTGGGGTCCTCCTTGGGATCCCATTATTTTTTGAGGTGCATGCCATGCATGCACCAGTAGCCTAGAAAATCCAGTACCAGAACGTCGGAGTCCACCAACAGCCAGGCACTGTTCCTGGAGGGAAAAAAATAAAAAACTCTCTGTATTCCAAACCTATAGTGAAGGGATCTTAAAGTCAAGGTGGATTCTAGGTTCCTCCCTACCTTACATTTCCTCGTATTTTTGCCAAATGACTTGCTACAATTTCCAAACTGTCTCTACAGTGTTGGGCCATTTTCTACCTTATGAAATGTTTCAAGTCCACCAGAATCTGGAAGGATAGCTACCAGAGAGCCAGTATAGGGTCTAAGGCACTTGCCCTGCATAAGGCTGACCCCAGTTGGATCTCTGGTACCACATAAGATATCCCTCAGCACTGCCAGGAGTGATTTCTGAGCACAGAGCCAGGAGAGAGTTTGTGCACCACCCGTTTGGCCCAAAAACCAAAAGCCCCCAAAAAATCTGGAAGCAAAATGCACAAAAATCTGGAAGGAAAGGAAAATTTCAACAAGCATTTTTTTCCTTTTTTGGGTCACACCCGGCGGCGCTCAGGGGTTACTCCTGGCTCTGCACTCAGGAATTACTCCTGGCGGTGCTCAGGGGACCATATGGGATGCTGGGGATCGAACCCCGGGCCGGCATGGGCCGGCCGCGTGCAAGGCAAACGCCCTACCCGCTGGGCTATCGCTCCGGCCCCAACAACAAGCATTTTATAAAGCAAGATTTCTGTGTACACTAATCAACTTACACACACACACACACACATACACACACACACACCACGTTTCTCTGGAAGCTCCCCCTTCTCCCTCTGAGTACAGCTTGTGAGCTGGAAAAGATGGGGAAACTAACAATTTGCCCTGAACCTTAACAAAGCAACACCCACTTAGTCTCTCGTCCAAACATCCTGGTGAAGTGTGCCGCATTTGGAGGTGCAGTTCTTCTCTTCCCAATAGGTGTTTCCCACCCCACCCCCAACTTGATCTGCCTCTTGGCCACCCTGAGCTCCTCAGCCCTATTTTCCCTTCTGGAGCTCTTTCTCTCTGCTTCATCTCCGGGCCCCCACCCCTTCTGAGGCGGGAGAGAGGGTTAAGATGTTCTGCAAACGCAGCTCTGCTTGTAAAGCTGCTTGGATACATTAGAAACACATGAATATCCTGAAATACAAAGTGTCTTTAAAACCCAGAGAGGAATGTTTATTCTAATGCTGGCTGCATGCAGAAACAGTGCCAGGGAAGTGCTGACAGCCTCCTCAGACTTAAAGTGAGAGCAGGTAAATTTCATTTGCTAGTGAAAATCAAACTCGATTAAAACATGGTTTCTCTTTGTCCTCTTCTCTGCCAGTCCTTGGATCCCAGGGTCCCTGGACCCAGGCTAATAGTGAGTCCAGAAAAACACAGCAAATGTCTCTCTCTTCTGGGGAAGAAGACTCCAGGGCAGCCAAGCTCTGCAGGGCACGCTGGCCAGCTCTAGAAGAGAAGAGGCTATTTCTGCCAACCGTCTGGCAAGAGAAATGGTCTGGCAGCTCCCTGAACAAAGGCCAAGCCATTGGGACTGCCTTCGCTCATCTTTCCCCTGTTGTTCTGGTCAGGGTTCCTCCCTGGGGAAATCAGAGAGCACCAAGTAGAACCCACTTTCACCCAGCCGCCTCTGCCTCTAGCAGTACTCATGTGGATGGGGGTTGCAGTGGCTCCTCCAGCCTTCACCATAAAGAATCTGACAATAAAATCGTGCTGCTGGGATTCAGGTGGACAGTGCTCCCCTTCAATTCTATGGGTATTCCTGAGTCCAGTGGACAACAGTGTAGAGGGAAGGTGCAAAGGGTGTTTGATATTTATATCAAAGCCCCAATAGCTGGCCAAATAGGTGAGCTTTTTGTTTTATTTTGGGGACAACCCTGTCCAGGAGTTATTCTTGGCTCTATACTCAGTGATTATTCCCGGTGGGCTCAGGGATTACACCGGATACTGGCAATAAGATCAAGAGATCAACCAGGTCAGCTGCTTATAAGGCAAGCGCCCTACCCACCCTACTATCTTTCTGACCCAGGTAGGGGAGTTTTAGACCTTGAGAAAGAGAAATTGTGCCCCCCCTCCTTTCTTCATTCCCACCCCAGAGTCTAGCCTTGCCTCCCAGGATGGGCTCCAGCTCTTCCCAGCCCTGCGACCTGCCTTTTCCGTACTAAGTGCATTTGGTGACTGCCTCATGTGGAAATGGTTATTGGGAGTCACAGAGAAAGCTCTTGCAATGGATAAGATGGAAAGATGATCTGATTCCAAAGAGATGTGAAATCTAGAAAGGAAGACTAAAATATTCAGGCGTCCTATTCAAAGTCTAGGACCATTCCCACTGTGTGAGGGTTATAACTCAGTAACTGCAGCATTTTCAAAACTGCAGGCATGTCCACGTTGACTGGCCTGCTAGAAAAATCCCTTTCTGCTCTAGCAGAGATCCGGAGATCCAAGACAAAAAAGGGATGAGCGGTTTGCCAGCCTCTGAAAACCCATGTCTCTTAACGGCTTTTGAAACAGACAGGGAGTTATAGGAATCTGAGAAAATATTCAGACAAATTGATGACCAAAGGGCCACCACTGAGCTTAAAAAACAGTCCTTCCACAGTGCGGGTCTCCAAGTTTGGAGAGCAAAGCTTAGTTTGAGATGCCATGCAAAGTCCCCCACCCCCAAACCTCGTCCCAGCCATTTCCCCCCAAACGAACCTGATTGTAGCTCCTCAGAAGACAAGACAATCTTGTTTTAACATTTTTGGTGAGAGGGGACCTAGTTGAAGCGGGTCTTCAGGACGTTGGTGGATTGGACCCTTCCTCCATATGCATGTAGGCTCCTGCTGGTCTCCGTGAAGAGGGCAGGAAGAGTGTGGAGTTAGCCTTGGCCCGCTGCTGGCACCGGCAGCTGCGCCATGGCCAGAGGTGAGCTGGCACAAGCACAGGCTGTTGGGGGCTCCCTGAGCTGTATTTTCGTTTTCCAGGTCTGGCTGGAAAACAGAGGAGGCTCAAAGCTCGGGCCAAGAGCAGGGCGGAGGCAGAGAAGAAGAGTCTGTAAACACCGCCCAAAAACTCCCACGAAGGCAGCATTTTAAAAAAAAAATGCTGAGGAACCAAACGGAGACAAAAAAAAAAAAAAAAAAAAAAAAAAACCTCCGAAGGCAAAAGGCGTAGAGAATGAGGTGGGCCTTGCACAGCACAGGGGGCTTGAGTCTCTGGGCTTGCAGTTCTCACGCTGGCTAGACTGCAGCTTTCAACTTGACCTTGGCCTCCTCTAGCCGTGTCTGACCCGTATGTAAAACAGCACTCAAGTCCTCAGGAACTAGGGCCTCAAACCCTACCCACTCTCTTTGTCACCGTGAGTTTTACAATGGCACTTGGAGGATGAAGGGGGAGGGAGAATGGGCTGGAAAGTAACCCAAAAATCAAGTCTCTTTGGAGGGCAGTTCCTTAGTCTGCAGATAGCCAGAGAGAGGAAGGAGGTAAATTGGGGGAAAATCAATATTTACCTGGATCCACTAAAAGGCGGAAAGGAAAGGACAGAGATGCACTGGCAATGTGTGCGGTGTATGATGGGGGGGACGGGACACGCTGTCATAGGAGGTTTTATTGGTCTGCAAATATATGGGTCGAGCAAGCCCAGAACAGGGTGGCTAAAAAGCCGGAACCCAGCTGAGTTGATCAAACCCTGCAGGAAGACCAAGGGTCTCAGTGAGAAGACTGGGCCAGAGGGCAGGGTATTTTTGTGCCCTGTGCCCTGGACTTAGAATTGAGTCTGCCAGCTGGGACCAACTCTAGAAACTCCCCCAAGTCCACCTGGGGAAGAGAATCCAACACAGTCCTCAGCCCCCACTGTTCCCATGGAATACGCTCACTTTCACTTTGAACCCCTCGCTGCCCTTCTGGTCATCTGACCAGTTCACAGATCAACCCTATTGGAAATGCAATCATGCACCCCCAAAGGGGGCAGAATCCCAAGGATATCTCACCAAGACCTGGGACTTCCAACACTAAGAATATCTCAGGGCTCTCCGGAAAGGGCCACACTTGCCCAACAGAGAGGCGAAGCTTCTCCCCCGCGAGCTCCTGGACAGAGGACCGGGCACCCTCTGCAGGCTAGAGACAACATTCTCTTTTAATTCTCCTTCAGGGAACGGCAAAAAGTGACCCCAAAGAACCCCTATTTCCAGTCCCCAAATGCAGTGAAATGAAGAGCACCCAGGTGTCTGGAGAATCACTGCTGGCCCTTCCCTTACGGGCCCCAGAAAGGCGGAGTGAAGAACATTCACGTCCCAAACTAAACCCAACCGAAGGCATGTCTTTCTAAAACCCTTCCAGGGCAGATCCCGCTCCAAGACCCGCTGGAGATGCGGGAATCTAGGGCGAAAGGCAGGCAGACGGATGTCCCCATCCCAGATTCCTTTAGGGTCTTCTTAGGATCGTGAAGAACAGTGCATGGAAAGTGAGTGTGTGATCAAGGTCCGTTTGCGTCTGTGTGCATCCGTGTGGGTGTGGTGGGTTCCTCGGAGCCCTGTAGCCTAAGAGAGCGTGTGTACGGAGCACTCTCAAGTGCTCTCAAGTGCAGCCCCAGATTTCCGGGACCCACTACCCGGGTGCATCCGCATGGAGAGACATGCAGCAAATGCCCCAGCAAATGTCCCTCTTTAAAAAGAGGCCGATCGCGACGCGGTGGACGCCGAAAGCTCTGGGTCCGCGCTGGGGTCGCGCTGCAGAAAGATGAGCGGTTATCTGGAAAGCAAACAGGGCCAGAGTCTCTCTCCACCCCGCGTAGAATCCCCCACAGTCCAGAAAATAGTCCGTCTCCTCCAGGCGCCGGTCGATTTACCTGACCTGTCCCCACTGTCCTCCAGTCGCAACCCGACCGCACGCACAATCCCTCCCCTCCTCCTGAAGCTGCTCTTGGGGCCCGCGGAGGTCGGGCCGGGAAGCAGCACGTCCAGGAGGCTGCGTTTCTCTCGCTCATCCCACCCGCCGGGCCCGGCGCCCCACCCGCCCGGAACCCGCCTCTCCGGGGGTGAATGGTGCGCGGCCTCGCGGCGGGCGCCGGCGCTGGGGACCGCGAGGGCGGCGGCGGCGGCGGGTGCGCGGAGCCGGCCTGGGAGCCGCCCGCTTTGCATACGCCGGGGGCGGAGCGGGGGCTGGGCCGGGCCAATGGGCGGACGCCTGGCGCGACCCCGCGGGGCGCGATCCGCCCCCTCGCTCGGGCCCGCGGCCCCGCGCCGCGCGCTCTTCACTTCTTGGGGCTTTTTAAAACAGCGCCACTGGGGTCTTCTCCATGCGGCTCGGGCTATGACAGCCTCCGTGCTCCTCCACCCCCGCTGGATCGAGCCCACCGTCATGTTTCTCTACGACAACGGCGGCGGCCTGGTGGCCGACGAGCTCAACAAGAACATGGAAGGGGCGGCGGCGGCGGCGCGCGGCGGCGGCGGCGGCGGCGGCCGGGGCCGGGGGCGGGGGCTTCCCCCACCCGGCGGCCGCGGCCGCGGGGGCAACTTTTCGGTGGCTGCGGCCGCCGCGGCTGCAGCGGCCGCCGCGGCCAACCAGTGCCGAAACCTGATGGCGCACCCCGCGCCCCTGGCGCCCGGAGCCGCCGCCGCCTACAGCAGTGCGCCCGGGAGGCGCCCCGTCGGCCGCCGCCGCCGCCGCCGCTGCTGCCGCTGCCGCCGCCGCCGCCGCCGCCGCGTCGTCCTCGGCCGGGCCCGGCCCCGCGGGCCAGCTGGCGCCGAGGCGGCCAAGCAGTGCAGCCCCTGCTCGGCGGCGGCGCAGAGCTCGTCGGGGCCCACGGCGCTGCCCTACGGGTATTTCGGCAGCGGCTACTACCCGTGCGCCCGCATGGGCCCGCACCCCAACGCCATCAAGTCGTGCGCGCAGCCCGCCTCGGCCGCCGCCGCGGCAGCCTTCGCGGACAAGTACATGGACACCGCCGGGCCCGCGGCTGAGGAGTTCAGCTCCCGCGCTAAGGAGTTCGCCTTCTACCACCAGGGCTACGCTCCCGGGCCTTACCACCACCACCAGCCGGTGCCCGGCTACCTGGATATGCCAGTGGTCCCGGGCCTCGCGGGGCCCGGCGAGTCGCGCCACGAGCCCCTGGGTCTTCCCATGGAAAGCTACCAGCCCCTGGGCGCTGCCCAATGGCTGGAACGGCCAAATGTACTGCCCCAAAGAGCAGACGCAGCCTCCCCACCTCTGGAAGTCCACTCTGCCCGGTAAATGTCTCCCCCGTCTCAGCCCCGGTCCTTCGGATATGCTCGTGCGTCTGCGCCCGTGCCTGGCTCACCCCGGTTCCCGTCAGACTCGGGGGAGCGGGCGCTGGTCTTGCCTTGAGAGGCACAGTATCTCCAGGGGTCTGGCCCTGGTTGGCTGTCTCTGCCCCGCACTGTCCTGAAGTTGGGCTGGCTCCTGGCTGTCGCCGGGTGAGGGATGGCTGGGACACAGCATTTGTGGGGACCCCGACGGGCTTCCTTCTGCGCCCGCCCTTCCCCATCTTCTTCACGTCGACCTAAGGATGGGGAATTCACCTGGAAAGGCTTTACCGAATTCCCAGCATTCGTTCTCTCCTGGTGTAGAAGTGAGGTTCCCCCAGATGGCCTGGGCCGCTGGGCCGGGCAACCGAGCGAATTTGTCCCCGCAGAATCACTCGGCTGGGGTGGTCCCCGGAGCCGTGGACTATTTCGTTGCCAAAGCAGAGAGAGCCTCCCTCCTTCCCCACGGACCCGCTAGGTTAGGGAAGAAAGGCTGGACTGAAGGGCGCAGGGCATGGGGGAAGTTGGGCGCTGAGAGGCGGGTGGCTCTAACCCGGCCCTCGAGTGTCCTGGACTGGGTCTGATCGCTGTGTAACTTGCCTTCTTCCCTATCTTCCAGACGTGGTCTCTCATCCCTCAGACGCCAGTTCCTACAGGCGGGGGAGAAAGAAGCGCGTCCCTTACACCAAGGTGCAATTAAAAGAACTCGAGCGGGAATACGCTACAAACAAATTCATTACCAAGGACAAACGGAGGCGGATATCAGCCACCACTAACCTCTCGGAGCGGCAGGTTACAATCTGGTTCCAGAACCGGAGGGTCAAAGAGAAAAAAAGTCATCAACAAACTGAAGACCACTAGCTAATGGATTAAAATGGGAGCAAGAGAGCAACTTGAAGAAACCCTTCGAACTCGTTCCTTGGCCCAGATATTGATTGTAAGGCTTAATAATAAATGAAGAAGGGGAAGGAGAAAGAGAGACTGCCATTTCACCCTCCTCGAGGGTATCTTTCTCCTTAATGGAATCTACAACTCTTTTCCAGAACTCTGAGAAATGGCAAAGAATGCCCATTCTCCCGCCTGCCCTTCCAGACCGTTAATTGACAAACTCTAGAGTCAGACATCAGACCCCAAAGACGCAATTTGAGATAAATTACAAATATACTGACATCTTGTAAGTATTTATGTGACTGTTATATTGGACGACACCATGCTATGATGGCAATAATTCAAAAGTTGGTCAAAACCAGAGGCTGTTGCTAAGTATCTGTCTGTCCTTTGGATCACCACTGCTCACTCCCATTGCATGTTAAGTGACTGCTCAGGTAAATCTCTGAAATTACTACCATTGTATGTTCTGGGGAAACATGTCATGCATAGATTTAGAGGGAGAAGGAGAAGGAGGCTCTGCAATAATGATCTTGGACTATTTACTTTGAAGGAGGGAAAAGGGAGCTAGCCCTTTCCAGGAGGGTCGTTTATCTTAGAAGTAAATACAGCCAACTGAGTCTCTGCCGCTACAGGAACCAGTTTGGAAATAGCCTTCTGGTCATAGTTTCTCGTAGTCTAAATCTATGTTGTGTGCGACTCTCTTTTGCCTCAGTATAATTTACTTAACAAAGGATTTGAGATCTTTAAAAAATATATATTAAAAGTATCAAGATGATTCCCAGGATTCCCTGTATGTCAGATGCCCTCTGAAAGCCCTAGCAGGGAGGACGTCAGTTTGAACACAATTCGTTTTCAATTTAAGTTGATAGTTTTCAATATTTACCAAATATTGTTGCTGGAGAAATTGTCCCCCATCCCCCCTTTTTTTTTAAGATTTAGAAAACTCCCAGCTGCAATCCATTGCTCTGGAACATTTTCGGTGTTTACATTCTCTATTTGGATCTACTATTAGCATTTCCCCCTTGTTTATTATACTCTGAGACTTCATTAGAAAGTTTAGGGTTCCCTTTTCACAGCACACTTTTAATCAGCATTTATTTCAGTCCGTACATTGATTTTGTTCATAGTCACTATACAATGCTATTTTGTAAATAAAGACAACTCGGCACACTGTGAAAATGTACTTGTGCACCTGATTTTTAAATATTTCTACTAAAATTAATAATAAAAACCTTAGATCAATAGATAGTACTATAGTGTATTAATCATGTTAATAAAACAGTCACTGCCATTGCAATCTGAAGAAAATAATCCTTATTTTCCTATACTAAACTCTCACTATACCAAAAGGAAAGGAGCAGGTTTGTCCTCTACAAACCAAAGGGCCATTTTTTCTATCAATATTCAGCGCTTTTAAAAATTTTTTTTTGCTACAAATTTTTAAGCAAAGGGGAAAATCCTTCATAATTAAAATCCTAAAAATATAGATAAGTTCTTGGGAAAAAAGGCTAAAAAAAGGCATTCTGAAAGGGAGACTAAAATAGAAAAGAGAAAAAGAGAGTGCTAACTCCCAGGCTCCCTGTGTAAAATGAAAACCAGTTGTCTAGTATCAGGAGCGCCAAAGCTGTCGTATTTTAAATTCTGCTATTGGGTCTGCATGTGTCTTAAATTGGAGGTTTTGATATTTGTTGAGATGACAGGAGTAGGAAAGGCCTTAAACCTTGACCTTGACCAAAAAAAAAAAAAAAAAAAAAGACAATTTGTGACCTTGACTTTTGACAGCTCATGAATTGGCCACAGCTGGATTAGTAGATCAAGGGCGCCACCTCGTGTTGACAAGATTCCTTGTAATTCTTCAGCTTCAAGGAAATCTAAAGGTCTTACCTCCTTGACTCCTTGTTTTACAGAGTTACTATTCATTTCTTTGACTCCAGATGGAGCAAATTTGAATATATGTAAGTTATACAAGTGCCTGTATATATGTGGATATATAACATATATGTGTATACATGTATGCATTTGCATACCAGTGCTTGTGTGTGCTTGTATATGTATCTGTAGAATCTGTACAGATAGAATATCATTAATTACTGATAATCCAAGATATTGTTATTTAAAGTGATTTTTAGAGGTGAGGTACAAAATGAACTTCACATATGAAGTCTTGCTTATTTTCTTGAATGGCGGAAGTTTGATTTGTCTTCGTAATGCCTTGCCCTCTCTATCTGAGTTCTATAGATCTGCTTTAAAGTTACACATAGATTTGGGGACAGTCTAAGAGGTGTTCTTAAATAACCACTCTTTCCCTGCTCTCACCCTCCAAGGTGGTCTGCCATCCTAATTAGAGCTGTTGGGGAGTCTATACGGGAAATAAAAAGTTTCAGATGCCTTGCTAACTCTAGAGTTCTAGAGTTACGTTTCAGAAATTCAAAGAAACCCACCTCTTCAAAGGTCAGGGTGTAGGGAGCTTAAATATCTCCTATCAACAAAATGTCAGACAAATCCAGCCTATCACAGCCTGGCTTGCACGGCCGCTTGCGGCCATGCGGTTCATCAATAAATGCTGGATTTAGAGGTGACTACAAGGGTATGCCACCCGCATGGCAGAGCCTGGCAAGCTACCCGTGTCGTATTTGATATGCCAAATACCAGTAACAATTATAGACCTCATTCCCATGACCTGATGGAATGGCTTGAGGCTCTTTATGTTCCTGGAGCAAGCAGGTGCCCTTGGGCTCCCTACATTAGACAGGACATATAGAGATGTTACTGGTGCCCGCTCAAGCAAATCGATGATGAACGGAAGACAGTGATACAGTGATCAACAAAATGACCATCGTAGGCTAAAGGAAGAGCATTATCTTCAGAGAGGAGAGTTATTCCCGGTTCCTGGGTGGGTATCGTTTTATAAAGATGCTGGCAAACCCAAAAACTGATTTGCAGAAGAGGTTGTTAACTTTTAACCTTAACAACCACCATCAAAATGGCAATGATTATTATGTCTCCTTGTTATTGACCCCCAGCAACACATGTTGAGAATATTTGGAGTTACAGACTGGTACATATGTATGTTACCTATTACATGTGTATACAGAACGATATGCTTCTCCAGACCATGCTGTGCACTAAAATGTGGATGGTTCATGGAGTAGAACTTTGAGGAATAGGGGAAAAGATAACTTTTATTCTTAGGCTAAATCATATTGTGGCTAGAGGAAAGCAACAGTCAGCCAAAGAACCCTATTCCTTATTTTGTAGAAAATAATATTGGATAATCACAAACCCAGGAGATGGGAAATTCTCCAACCCACAGATTTAAAGACTTAAAACTGGGAGGTGGGATGGGATGGAGAAGTGTGTGTGTGTGTGTGTGTGTGTGTGTGTGTGTGTGTGTGTGTGTTGGTGGGAGTTTCTAAAACTTTCTCCAACAGAGCATGGGCTTGAAACATGTGTATAGCAGGATTCTGTGACATGCATTCAATTCTTCTGCCCTGAGGATTTTCGCTCTACTTGTGGGAACAAATGAAAATGATGCTTCATATTGGCTTCCCCACATCCTCCTGCACAGTGCTCAGGTTCTAAAAGCACAGCCATGGAACCTCAGTGGCAGCTTTCTCCCCCAAAGGTTTAAGGTGGTGAAACATCCCCATACCCCCAAAGTTGGATCAAACTGTACTGAAGTGCTCCAAAACGGACTCTTGTGCTGGGAGGAATATTTTTCTTGAGGATGTAAAGAATATTGTTTCTGCGCCCGGGGCCTAGGAAGGAGGCCTACCATCTACAGGAACTCTGGGTAAAGTAGCGGCCTTCCCGTTCTCTCTCTCCAGCTTTTGAAATAATGATTGAAGATATTTCAGAGTCCATTTTTCCCATTTCAAATGATTGTTGAGAATGTTGGTCTTACTGAATTCCCTTCAGGTTTAAAATTCCCCTGTATCTGCCACATAGCCCAAAGTAGGCGTGGATTAGGATGAGACCCTAGTGCCTACAGGACAGTTGTTCTAAACCTTTAGGAGAGGAAAGGACAGGAGGACCAGAGCCCCCAGCTAGAAATAATCCAGTCAGACACAGGATAGGGTTGTTGAAGAGCTCTTTTATTTTTTTTCTTCTTTATTTCTAAAAGTGAAACTCTAAGAGATGGTAAACAGGGAAACAACTACTGGGTGGGTTCTTTTCAAGCAGCAAGGACTTGAAGTTTTTTTTTTTTTTTTTTTTTGCTTTTTGGGTCACACCCGGCGATGCTCAGGGGTTACTCCTGGCTCTGCACTCAGGAATTACTCCTGGCGGTGCTCGGGGACCATATGGGATGCCGGGATCGAACCCGGGCCGGCACAGGCCGCGTGCAAGGCAAACGCCCTACCCGCTGGGCTATCGCTCCGGCCCCATGGACTTGAAGTTCTTCAAGACTTATCACATTGACTTTTTTTTAAATTGTGAATATTTCACCGAAAAACACAAGCACCTGCCTGACTTCTCCCATTTTCCCTTACTACTGTCACATTTAGTAAGGTGTTTTAAGCGGGCACTTGTAAAAAGTCACTGCTATTCATGTCTGATCAGAGTTGAAGCCATTCTTTTCTTTTTTTTCTTAATTTAATGGAACACGAAAATCTTGCAGTAAAGGGAAATAAACTTAGTTGCATTTGAAAAAAAATCAACTTAAATAAAATGTCTTCCTAAAAATTCAGGAGGCAGAGAAATTCAGCTGCGGCTGAGAGATGTAGTGTGCAGGTATTTAAGACTCATTTTCCCGAGTACCCTAAGCGCAGGTCCCAGTTTGGAGGGCCGCCTGCATCTGCCATACCGCTGAAAATTGCCCAGTCGGGAGCCCAGAAGGGAGGCCTCCGGGCGGCTGCTAAGCCCCAGCTCACCCGGCGGGTTGAGAGGCGCCCCTTCCGGATTTGCGGGCCTCCACCTAGGAGCCGCTCGCGGGTTGTTGATTTATGCGCATTCCTTTTAAGTTGATCGAACGCGTGTCAGCAGCCCCAGACCTGGAGAATCAGAGAAATGTGCAGCAAGTAGCTCACATCCCATTTTTCATAAGCAAAGAAGGAGCGTTACTCACGCGGCCTGGGGAGATTTCGGCCTAGGTTTAAGGATAGGTTCACTAATTGAGTTTTCATTTGCTAGGCGGCGGTAAATAACCGCCTAACCTCCAGCTTCGTGCTATGTGAAAATATTCACTTTCTGCTCGACCTCTTAGCTCCAAGAGCCTCTACCGAGCGATGCCTAAAAAGGTGCTGGCTATTTTTTTTAATTTGATTTAAAAACAAAAAAACAAAGCCGAAAAACAGAGGGCACAGGCAGAGGCAACAAAACTCCCTAGCAGCCCAGGCCTTGCCACCTTGAATTTTATTTCTGCCTGGCTTCTTTGCGTTGCTGAAGAGCTTCACGGACAGGGCAGAAATCATTGTACCCCCGCGGTCTGAGATGCTCAAAGCTTTTATTTAGGGCCTCAGTGCGGCCGCCCCCGCGGGCTGGAGATCGGCTGGCGGGTGCAGCGCCAGACGCCCGCTGAGGTCGCGCCCCGCAAAAAATCGAAGCCAGGATCGAAATCCTCCACGCAAGGCGAGGCCCAAAGCCTGGGAGGGCCGGCCTTGTTCAATGCCTGTTGGGTAGAAGGAAGGGCGCAGCCCAACGCTAGGCAAGAGGTCAAGACCCGGGACCCCCAGACCCGCGCTGGTCGGTCACCCCCGTAGCTAAAGACTGACGTCACTGCCAGCCGAACGCGCCCCGCGGCTTCTGCAGGCATTACTTGAAGCGGACGAGCCGAGTGGAACGAATGCGTGGTGCGGGTGCCCCGTTTTCGCCCCGCCCCTCCCTCCCCAAGAGAATAATCGGGGTATTTAATCTCTCCCGGTCTTAATTCCTGGCAGCCTGGAAGGTGGTTTGCAAGGGGAAATAAAACTTGACAGGAGCCCTTTCTAAAAGGGGTTCTGAGACGGGCTGAAAAGAAACCGTGTTTTTCTCTCCCAAATACTTCCGCTTGTCGAGGCTGTGGCGGTGGAGCACGGCCTGGGCACGCAGGGTCCAGCTCTGTGGGCCTGAGGGCCCAATGCGGGCGCCCGGCCTAGTTCCGGGGCTCCTCTGGGACCCAAAAGCTGCGTCGAGCCTTAGTGCGCCTCGCGCGGCTGGGCTGCGCCTTCCTGCCCTGGCAGCTGGTAACTCGGACCCGTAGCACGGGAAGGTGGCACAGGCAGGAAGCGGGTGCGTTACCCAGAGCAGTCTCCAGAACGGCTGGGGTCACGCAAAGAGGAGAGAGACTAGAGGGAGAGGCTGGTACCGCTGGATATAGAGGTGATTCTCAGGCCCTAGGAAAATTGGGGGGCCAGAGCGCGGAGACCGGGTGGGAAGAGCCAGCCAGGATGCGGGCTTTGTTCGGACAGCGAGTCTCTAGGCGGTGCACAAAACGGAGGGGGAGGTTGGGTGGGGGTGAGCGGCGCGGCTTGCGTGGCCTGTCCGGCCTGCGATTGGGTGGGAGAAGCCTGAGATTGCGAGTCCCCACTCATTGCCCCCCCGTACCCCCTCCCGCCGCCCCAGCAACTCGGCCAGCGCCCTCCCCGCGCCGCTCAAAGGTCAAGTCCTCCGCGCCATGGCCGCCTCCACGGTCAGGGCCATGCTCGGCGGCCGCCACCCGCGCGGGGCGCTCACTGGATCTCCGGCCTCAGGCGGGTTCTCGCAGCCTGGGCTCTCGGACCAGGAGGCATCGGTTCTTTAGTTTCCAGCTCCCTCGCTCCCAGCCCTATTGAAAAGGAGTTCCCGCGTTCCCGGAAGGCCCGGGTAGTGACATCCCGCACCCCCTGGAGCCCTGGAATTGCTGGGGGTGTCTGGCGACCTTGAAGCCTGCAGGCCTGGGCCCCTGCGAGAGCCAGCACCTGCAGCCGAGGCAGCGGTGGTGGCTGGATCCGAGCTCTGGGCTCTGGTAGGAATAACGGGCCGGCAGGGCACTCTAGGCCAGAACCATGTCGGGGAAAGCCCGGAGGTGGGGGAGTGGGGGTGGGAGCTGTCTGGAAGAGTCGGGGTGCAAGCAATGCAGGTCTTGGAGTGAATTCCTTTGATATTCTCTCGAATAAAATTTGAGTCAAGGAGTGCAAATGATAAAGCTGAAATTCCTAACCCTCGGGAACCTCCTTCCTGTGATGGGGGGTAGTGGGGGGTGGGGGAGGCGGGGAGAGCCCTCTGCAGGCCTAGCTGCCAGCCAATCGCTTAAGTCCCACACGTCCCAGAGCTTATAGCTCCAGGTGACTCAGGGAAGCCTGCAAATGATTTCACCTTTTCACAGAAGACAGAAGAGCTGGATTTTTATCCCTCTGCTGTTGGGCCCGCAACAGTCTAGTGGGGGGGGGGCCACTCTGGGACTTTGTTCTGGGCCTGAGGGGCAGGCCCCCCCGGGGTTGGGCTGGGCAGGAGGGTGCTTGCTCTTCTCAAGCCTGGATTGTGTCTTGGATCACTGCTGCTCTGCTGCAGTCCAGACGGAGCTGGGATCTGCCTTCGGAGGCTGCTGTCGTTCCGGGATGCCTAAGAGCCCAGGGCAGTGAGAATCAGCATCCCCTGAACCAGGGCTCGCCTTCCCCAGTGGGTCGCTGTCATTTATCCGCTTTATTTCAAACACCTTCCACTGGGGGAAACCCGTTTGGGCCGAAGTTTGCAAGGAGATTGGAAGGCAGAGGCTAAGATCCGGAACTTTGTGTTTCCAAGTTCCCTCCACCCAGTTTGTTCCTGCTATGCAGGGAAAGGAAAAAAAAATCTTCCCTCATGAGTCAGCAACAATAAAAATATAAATAGCTTTTTTTTTTCTCAAAGGAAGTAACCCTCCTTCCTCCCATCAGTTTGGGGCCCACTCAACTCAATCGAACCCAATTGCTTAGGTGGCTGCGACGCTCATCTAGACCCCTTAGCGGCTAGAGGAAGGGGCTTACTGAGGACCTAACCTGTGCCCAACCATAATGCCACATCCTGTGCTGTAGAGAAGAACAGTGGAGTTTCCCGACCGTACACCTCACCCAGGGGATAAATGTGCCCATACCTCCAGCTTGGAATGATGACAGGATCTGAGCTTTTATCTCAGCTGCGCTGAGGCCTCTAGGCAGCACTTGGAAAGGTGATCGGTTGACTAAGAAACAGGATTTTAGAGAACAACACAGTGAGGGTCACCCTAGTCTTCTCTAAAGCTCTTCCCTCCAGCTAACCATGGAGGGCAGCTGAACCTGTAGGGAACCTCCTGCTGGAAGGAGACAGCGCCCCATAGGGGTCTTATGTCCAACTCCACGAAGAGCTCAGTGCCCAAGGCTCCGCTGCATGCCGTATGGCCACCAGGACTGAAAGGATCTTCTGTTTGTCTTCTAGAAACCACTGTGACATGTCGGTACAGAAGCAGGTAGGTGCTCAGACCAGCAAGAAGAGGCAAAAACAAAACCCCGGTGGTAAAGGACAATAGATTTCTGGGAATACGGAATATGTCTGCTCCAGCAAGAGAAACTGTGAGCACCCAGGATGGCTGCCTCACCCACCTGCCCAGCCCAGGAAGGCAGGAACTGGTTCCCAGAATGAGGAGGGCCTGTTGATGAGAGAGGAGAGAAAAGAGGACTCATAGGTACTTGGAATGGAGAGTTCAGGAGATGAGAGATCGTGTGTGTGTGTGTGTGTGTGGTAGGAGCAGAGGGGATCATTGAATTAGGAGACATTCAGAGACGTATCACCTCCCCTTCTCTGTACTTAAGTCCTGGGTGCCTCCAATGGCACCCCAGCCCTTGCTCAGCAGAGGAGATTCATCCAAGGAGTCAGGAGGGAAGACTGGGCTGGAGAGGGGCAGGACCCCCGGTAGGCTAGTGGGAACAGCAGGGAGATGCCCTGGGCCGGCAGCTGGGGAGGGACCTTGCAGAAGGCCAGCCTAGTACGGGACTACACACTGAGCACTCCACAGTTAGCGCTCCGGGTGTTAAGATTCTAAGAGCAAAACGGTGCTGTGGACACTCAAGGCGGCACAAAGAAGAAACAAAGATAGTCTAGCAGGATTAGGGATGGGCACGGGGTCCCCAGCTCTTTCTTTCCGTGGAAGAGCCAGTGCGGGAAGGTGCCTATGGAACGACAGAATTTTCTGCTCCTGGCCCTCAAATGACAGTGCTGGAAACATCTCCAACTCACCCTGGATATAAAAGACCTCAGCCTCCAGCACACTGACTGACCCTAGTCGCCCGGCCGCGCCCCACCTGCAGGCGCCCTCCCGCTGCCGGCCCGGGCTGCAAGAAGAAGCAGAGGCTGCAGTGCTGGGCAGCACCTGGGCACACTTTATTCCGAGATCCCGCGGGGAAGGCGCGTGGAGGAGCCGAGGACGTGCAGAATTGTCCCACCCCGGGCGGGCCCAACCTGCCAAGAATCAAGGGGGCGCCGCCTGCCGCCCTAATTGCCCCCACCCATACCCCCAGCCACCAACTTTAGAGCTAAATCAAAGGGAGCTTCGGAAAGACTCGCTTAGCCTTGCTTAGCGTACTGCCCTGGGAACCGCTTTACACATTACCGGGCTCCTCCAAATTCTGCGAGGGGAGCCCTGGCCTGCCAGGGCTGCGTACCCTGAAATTTGGGGAAACAACTAGAAAAGACGGAGGGGGAAAAAAGCCCCTCCCTTCTCCGCAGACACACGCACCGCCAGGCCGCCGCCACTTCCTGCCTTTTGTTTTTCTTCCTCCAAAACATTTTTTGGCCTCTTGCATTAGCTGCCCTGGGGCCGCGGGATGACGATAAAAGGAAACACGCTGAAGACTGTTTTCTGGAGATGGCCCCTAGCTGTGGTGCACCCGAGAAAGAACTGCTCATGGGAAAACCGCTTTCAGGCTAGTGGCACAGCCTCTCCGCCCGGCACAGCGTCCTGGAGAAATGCAACTCGGATTTGACCTTCCAAATAGCCCGACTCCTAGGAGTCCTCCCGGACGACTGAGCTCCGGCTTCTGGGTCTCCTGCAAAGAGGAAGAGTCCGTTAAGCTCAGAGCAAAAGTTAAAACCCAGAACTTACTGCTTTGTCTACACGTCACCTACAAGATCTGAGTTGAACCTACCGCTCCACCCGGCACTCTGGTGGCCAGCATCTTTGTGGCCGGCTTAGAAGGAAGAATACTACCTTGGCCCTAGGGATCCAAGCACCCACTTCTGTCTCTGCTAGGGAACTTAATGCTTCAGTGATTCCAGGAGCCCTCCCTTCTCTGGGCCGGAAAAGCTTCCCCCAACCCATCTTGCCCCAAGTGCCCCTCACACTTCCAGGCTGTGAGTGTCCCTCCCCGGCGCCCTGTTTCAGCAGCACCTTCCAAATTGCCTACCATGCTGGGCCGGAGCAGTTCTCCTCAGCCTCTCCTGGGGAATGTCTCTTTGTCTCCTACCATCACCCATGGGATCCGGATCAGCACCCTCGAATTGGCGCTCAAGGAGGCAGAAGGCACTAGGTATGCAGATAAGTGCCCCTACCCCTCCCACCTCCACCTTTCAGCAGGGACACCCCCTCCCTGGCACCAATGGGGAAACCGATCTAATTAGGAGGAGAGCCCTGTGTGTGCAGCTGGGGGAGGCAGCCTGGCGTCCCCCCTGCTGGTGGGCCACCACAGCCAGTCGGTTCAGGCACAAGCTGAAGTTGATTGCCAAAACTGCTATAAAACCCCAGGTCTGTCTAGAACTGTTTTCGGTTCTCCTAGACGCCCAGGGTTCAATTATAGTCTTAAAAGCCCTAATACAAGTGCAAGAATTTGTTTGCTTTCACCCAGGGGCGGGGCCAGTCCCCGCAATGGTGGCGCCTTTGTTAGGGCCCAGTCACTGAAACCCCTCACGCATTCCTTTTGTTTGAAGGTTGGGTGGCGCGGGACTGGGTGGGCTGCTGGGGGTGGTGGGGGAAGAGTTGGGGATAGCCAAAAAATCACATCAGGGAAAGTCAGATACTGCTGTTTGAAAAAGCCTCTCCTTCCTCCTTTTATTTTGTGCCTTCGAGAAAGAGCTGTGGAGAAATAAATATTTTGCCTTGTTGGTCACGGCTGGAATGGAAGTTTTTCACGGCAGGGCAATTTTGTGCCTGTGATTCCCAGCTTTAGGAGGTCTCAAGCGCCTCTTCCCCGGCTTCCTCCTTCCCACCAACCATCTCTTATACTGCTGCCTACTGCACAGGGCTCCATGGACGAATCCATGAAGCTGAAGAGGCACAAATGCTTTCAAGTTCAGCTCTCAGAGATTCACAGAGTATGGAAGTTCTTGCAGCAAATCCGAATAAAGAGTTCATTAAACCAATGTGTCGGAGTAGTTTGATTTGTGATAAGCCGCCTTCCTAGAAGAGGGGGTTGGAACCACATAAACAGTAATGCTAATAAATTAGTTTACTCCATCGCAGAGTAATTACTCGATATTATTGATATTTACAGCCAGTATTCAAATGCAATGGTAGGTCATCATTGGAGAAAATACATAACGGGAATATTTCTTTGCCAGGGCAATACATGATTAGATTTGTTATTGAGTCAGTTACGGTCAGCTCAGCAATAAATAAATAAATCGATGCTGACACTTAAATACCAAAGATCTTAGAGTTTATACTCTAAATCTCCTCAAGATATATAAATACCTTCGGCTAGTCCCTGGATGAGGAGAAGGAAAAGGTTATCCCTTTTGCAGCTTTTGACTTCCCTTCAGCAATAGCCAACTCTTTCCAAGAGGAAAGGTGGGGGGGGGCAAGAGGGCCCCTCCCCACTGCCTGGCTGAGCTGAACCCCCTTCTTTCACTTCTGCCAAACATTGTTCATACAATCCCACAGCCCGCACAAGCATTTTAGCCATCTCCTTTTGGGGTGGTCATTGTTGATCCTCTTCCCAAGTAAGACTCAAATTAAACCAGCCTGGCCTCCTGCCTCCTCTGACTGTCTGGAGTGCAAACCTGGACTTTCCAAGGTGAGCTCAAGGGTTAGGCACCGGGAGTTGGGACACATTGGCTCGGTCCTTTGGCCTTATGTCCCTTCTATAGGGTGCACAGCAAAACAAGATGCAGACACCGAGTTTCTGCCCAGAACATCCCGGCTTTCTCCGGGTGCGCAGGAAGGAGAGGAAGCGGGTGACTGCCTGGGTAGCTCCTTAGCCCTCGCGTCCTCCTCGCAACTGGACCCCCCACCCCATGTTCCCTACTGCTTTGCAGAGCCGCCAGAAACCTGATGCGCCGCCCCCCAGGTGCAGCATACCCAGGAGAAGGCTCCTCGGATGGCAGCGCCTTCAAAGCAGCCCCAAGGCTCTCCTTTACTGCTGGGTTTCCGAGTCCTCAGCTCCAAAAGAACAGGCGGGCAGGCAGTCGTCGCGCAGCGGCTCAAGCCCCCCGCTGCGACTCTGGCTCTGTGGGGGGGACTCCGACCCCGCGGCTGACAGCCAGGAGGAGAGGGACGCCCAAAGGGTAGGGGATGGGGTGAAGAGACCGGCAGAGAGCATGAAGGGGCGTTGGATCCCGTGTGAGACGAAGGCCCTTCCGGGACCTGCGGATCCCCGACAAACCGCGGGGGAAGCCGCCCGGGTTGTTGGCGGTTTAGGGACGGAAGGCACTAAAGCGCTTCGGAAGTGCCCATGAATGCGAGCGTAATCAAGTCACCGTGCAAATCGGGAGAGCCACGAGGCAGGCACATCCACGGCTGTGAACCCTGGCCCCGGAGGGGGTCCCGCCAGGGTCTGAGGCAGAAGTGGTTCCCCCGAGCAAACCTGTGGGAGGGGGACCGCGATGAAGGAGGTGCGCACGGGAGCCTCGAGGATAGATCCCACCAGGGCCACGGAGTAGGGGCACGCAGCGACCGCTTCCCTGCCCGGTCACCCCCAGCCTAGGGCTCCCTCGCCAGGCGAGAGGGGTGGATGGCGGAGCTGGGCTCTCACGCCGCCCCGGGCGCACTCGAGGGTCAGCAGCGTGCAGCTGAGCACAGGCGAGTGGCACGGGGGCGCACCCCAGCCTCGCGGCGCACCGGGAGGCCCCTCAGCCAACATGAGTTACACCAGCGATTACGTGCTTTCGGTGAGAACACCGAGTGACGATCTGTTGCTTCCCCTGAGGTGGCTACAAAGAAAGGAAGCCGGGAGGGAGGGAAAAGGAGAGAGGGGGAAGGAAAAAAAAAAAGGAAAAGGGAAAAAAAAAAAGCCGGGACTAGCTCGCAGCTTGTCAATTTCAACATCGGGTCACATGACCAGCACCTCCCTGCTAAGGATGGGGATAGATTTCCACGTCAGCTTACGTCTCCAAATTTCTACTTCACGGATCCGCTTCCAAAGAGGCAGCTGCAGTGGAGAATCATGTTAAGCTCGGCTACTGCGGAGAGCCCAAGGTAGCCCAATGATGGATTTTGATGAGCGTGGTCCCTGCTCCTCTAACATGTATTTGCCAAGTTGTACTTACTACGTCTCGGGTCCAGATTTCTCCAGCCTCCCTTCTTTTCTGCCCCAGACCCCGTCTTCGCGCCCAATGACATACTCCTACTCTTCCAACCTGCCCCAAGTCCAACCCGTGCGCGAAGTGACCTTCAGGGAGTACGCCATTGAGCCCGCCACTAAATGGCACCCCGCGGCAATCTGGCCCACTGCTACTCCGCGGACGAGCTCGTGCACAGAGACTGTCTGCAGGCGCCCAGCGCGCCCGGCGTGCCTGGCGACGTGCTGGCCAAGAGCTCGGCCAACGTCTACCACCACCCCACCCCCCGCCGTCTCCTCCAATTTCTATAGCACGGTCGGCAGGAACGGCGTCCTGCCCCAGGCTTTCGACCAGTTTTTCGAGACGGCCTACGGCACCCCGGAAAACCTCGCTTCCCTCCGACTACCCCGGGGACAAGAGCGCCGAGAAGGGGCCCCCGGCGGCGCGCGGCAGCCTCCGCAGCAGCGGCGGCGGCGGCGGCGGCGGCGGCAGCCGCCACGGGCGCGCCGGCAACTTCAAGTTCGGACAGCGGCGGCGGCGGCGGCTGCCGGGAGGCGGCGGCGGCCGAGGACAAGGAGGCGGCGGCGGCGGCCCGAGAGCAGCAGCAGCCCCGAGTCGTCTTCCGGCCACACTGAGGACAAGGCCGGCGGCTCCAGTACGTATAAAGGCAGCGCCCCGCGCTTTATGAAAGGGGAGTTGGAAATCTAGCGCAGCACCGCTGTTAAATTTTTATATGCTGTTTTATAAGCATATAAGGTTTATGAAGGGCCTTTAGGTTTCCCCCAACAAAACTTTGTTATAAAAGGCGGGATCACGTGGCGAGTGCTGAAATTGGCCGTGAAATACCCACCGGCCAAGGCATGCCTGCAAAAAAAAAAGAGCTTAAAAAAAACTCTCCTTTTCCCCTGTTTTTCCCTTCTCAGCTCCCAAGCCCGGCAGCTCAGCCCCGCTTGGGGCCAGCTCTGGGCTGAGGAGTCGCCGGAGGTGGGCGCCTGTGAATTCCCCCTGCCAGGGCTCGGGGAGCCTTTGATAGGGAGGTAATCCGGAGATTTTTATAAAAGCCATGTGTTGCTCCGGGACTCCAGTCCCGGTCGGGATTCAAAGGCATCGCTGTTTAACGATGGCGCTAGGAGCGTGTTGCACAGATAAAATAGCCCGCTTAGCGCCAGCAATATATTAAAAGGAACAAATTAACCCAAACTTGGCCTTTTTGTCCAAAGGAAGCCATTTTCCTCCGGCGCGGGGGCAGTAGCTTGCCGCCTTCTGTCCATCTGCATGTTATTCATAGTTGTTATTTAACCTGTCAAAAGCAAAAATATGCATATATATTTTTAATGTGGGGTTTTATTTAAAATAAAAAGAGAGAGGAACAAGTTTGACCTAGACCTGACTGCAGCTTTGGAAAACCTTTCCCTGCTCCTCTCTTAAAAGCAGCACCACTGGGAAGGAGGGTGAAATACAGGCCTCCTTGCGAGGGAGGGTCCAGGGTAGGGGTTTCCGCTGCCACCTCCCTGGAGCCAGACGGCTGGGGGGGCGGCAGGCACTGTGGCTAGGCTGACCAGGAGCCAGCAGCAGCCCCAGATGTTCAGGAGGGCCAGGTCAGCGCCGCCGCTGCCGCCGGGAAGGCTGGGGCCGACGCTGCCTTTACTGCCTTGGGAACGGCCGCCCAGGTGCTGGAAGGTGAAATGTCCCTAGGCGGCAGTTTGTTTAGTCTGGCCAGGCGGGAGGCAGCCGCGAACCCCCATTCGGCAGCTTTGAAAGCAGCTTCTGCATGGCAAACTGGCCGCTTGCAGGAAGGAGCCCTCCTTTTCTGCTCTAGAGACACTTCCCTGGGGGCCTATGGAAGTTGTTGCCTTTTATCTGGGGCTCAAGCTCCCGCCTGCAGCCTGGCCCCAGTCGCCTGCGGAGCCTAAAGCCAGGGCCTAGGAAGACCTTGACTGGGTTTGGGTCTAGCTTCTTCTTCCCTAGGCTCGCCCTGGGGGTGGAGTGTGGTGGGGGCTCTGGAATCCGTTGCAGCCCCCACACCAGCTCACTTCCTGCCTCTCTTGCCCTCCACAGGTGGCCAACGCACCCGAAAAAAAGCGTTGCCCCTATACCAAATACCAGATCCGGGAGCTCGAGCGGGAGTTCTTCTTCAGCGTGTACATCAACAAAGAGAAGCGGCTGCAGCTGTCTCGATGCTCAACCTCACCGACCGGCAAGTCAAAATCTGGTTTCAGAATCGAAGGATGAAGGAAAAAAAGATTAATAGAGACCGTTTACAGTACTACTCAGCCAACCCACTCCTCTAAGGCCCCCATAGGCGGCAACAGGGGAGGGGGGCTTCTGGCCCTGCAGGGAACTGTGTGCGGATTTTGGCCTCCACAAGGTCAAGGCAGGAGTTGACTTTGGAAGAAAAGGAGGCCTGCAAGGGAGGGGGGTCTGCCCTGAGATGGCCCTGCAGGAGAGACCCAGGACTCTGAGATACCCAGGCTAAGACCCCCAAGGAACAGTTGCATTCCAGAGTTGGGCCTCGTTACAATGAACAGGGTGGAACCACTGGAGGCCTCAGAGCTTGAGGCTGGGTTTGAGGCCCCTGTCAGGCCCTCTGGAGATCCACCCAGGACCCCCGGACCCTCCCTATGGCTCTACCATGTCCAAACCCGGTTTGGTTGGGGCAGGAGGAAAGAGGACAGCTCCTCCATGATCAGAATGAGCTGCTTCCTGCGACCTCTTGAGAGCTGGAAAAGTGGTGGAATGAAAATGAGATAAGCCACTGGTCCTTAAGGGAGACTGTGCAGCCCCAAGTGGCTGTCCCTTCTTCCTTGCCACTGACCGGACTGTCCCAGGCCCGAGATGTTAGCAGTTGCTTCCTGCAGCCCACCTACTTCTCCCTACAGAGGAGGGTCTTTCTCCGGGCCTGTAATTCCTGCCTAAAGCCTGGCCCCAGAGTAGCTCAGTCCCAGGCGGAGATGGAAGATATCAAAAAACCAAAGACTTCACTGGACTAGGGGCTGCTCCAGGGGCCGGCATCTCTGCAGGAAATGCCTGTGGAGCAAGGCTGCTTCGCCAAGACTCTACACACTTCACTGCCGCTTGGATCTGCTCCCTGCAGAGCAACAGGCCTGGCCAGTGGACTCTGACTCTGGTCCCCCTCCCCTCAAGGATTCCCCCTACAAAGTCACCACTTTCTGCCCCTACGCCGCCCTATTCCACCCCAGAACTGAGCTGGGAGGCTTTCCGCTATCTTCCCAGAGCTGGGGAGGCATTTGGAATTATTTTAAAAGATAAATATTATATTATATTATATTATATATATATTTCCCTGCAAGAACCAAAGCGAAATTTTAAAGATGTAATGTAGAGGTGGTGGGGGCGGGCAGGGAGATGATGAAGAAAATATTTAAAGGTTCTATCTGGTTAGTGTTCCACAGTACAGCTCACTCACTGCTAAGAATTTTTGAATGTATGCTTCATACAGGGACGGTGTTGGAAAGAATTGTAAATAAAGGAACTGTAACCTATTTTGTTTGAATACTTCCTTCCCCCATTCATTGATTTCCTTTGAGGGCATTGTGGGAGGCAGAAAAATTGAAATTGGAGGAGAGTCTTTTAAATTCCACGCAATATTCCAAAAGTGTTAAGAGAAGCTCTGAAGATGTTCTTCCTTCCATCATCTGAGGTCTTGAGCAGAGGAAAACAGCATCTTCCAGCAGAGTAGCTGCCCCTGTCAGGAATTGTCTGGGTGGGCGGGGCGGAGGCGGGGCTGTTTGTAAGGGGAGCCTTTTTCTGGTGCTCTCTTCTCTCCCACCTTGGATGTTCCAGCATGAATACAGGCAATAAGGCACAAGGAAAATAAAGATGATGGAAAGTTGAGTATTGAGTCCTGGTGTGACATTCCTCTCTCTACTAGCCTTTGACTGCCAAATGTCTTCCCCCACCTCAGGAAAAACAAATTTCCAGGGCCCCCACAGGGCTGGGGAGGTGACTGAACCAGAACTTCAGTCCAGTAGAACCTTTGCTCCGGAGGCCAAGGGCAACAGCCAGCTCCTTTGGGGGAAGTGGAGCCAGGAAGGGGCATCTAGAAGCAGGAACTGTGATGAAGTCCTGGAAGAAGGCCTGGAGAGAGCCAGTGGGTAGGAGTCGGGCTGGGGTGGTAGAGAGGTAAGTAGAACCACCCTAGAGGGGCCTGGGGTCCCTCCAGCATGAGGGAGATCAATGAGGTGCCGTGGCAAAGCTGGTTCTCTGGAGCGTCTCAAGGCCATTTCTCTCCAGCTCCCAGCTCACCGCTGCCTTTCCCTTGGGGGACAGAAAGATGCCAGTTCCCTCTTTGTATCCTGCCTTTGAACTTCTGCCTTACATTTGGACATCACCCATAACCTTGAGGGGTAGGGGCTGAAAGGCTAGAGCCTTTTGTTGGACACCCCACCCCCGGCCCACCCCCACCCTCTCCCCAGCCATCCAGGCTGGCCAGAAGGACTGAGGGGATCACATCTGAGAGAGGGGCCCCGCTTGCTCCCCCCCAACACCGCTTTGTTTGTTTGTTTGTCTAACTGGCGCGACAGGGGAAGCAAGCTAAAAAGGCCTGGAGCAGACGGTGGGATGAGTGTCTAGGCTGATTGCCACGCAGAAGTGAACAAGGACCTTCTTGCGGGGTGGGGGGTGGGGGGTGCGCAGAGAAGTGGAGAGCAGGGGAGTCCAGGGCTTAGGGGAAGACTTCCTTTGGGACGGTTAATGATTAACCCAAGTCTAGTAAGTTGCTGGAGAGAGTCTAGCCAGAACTGCTCAGTGGCGGGCGGCGGGCGGTCCCGGGTTTGATTTCTGAGCCCTATAAAAAGCCCATCCTCAGATGACTGTGACAATGTGGTCGTAAACCCGTCCGGAGCCGGCCAATTTGCATATTTGGAATGCGCCGCTATAAACCCGGCCGGGGTTTTGCAGCAATTTCTTAGATGTAAAAATGAGATCTCTGTAGCAGCGGCCTGGGCACATTCTCTTCCTGCGCCTGTGCCTGGAGCCGGCTTTGCCTCCTCTCTAAGATTTCGCACTGGCGCTCGGGCCGCGCCAAGGCGCTCAGCCGCCACGAGATGGCGCACTTCCGATCAATGTCAAAGCCGCCAGGGAGCCGGGAACCCCAGCGCGTTTCTTGGCCTTTGTTCGTTTCTGATACTACGAGCAGCACGTTACATTATTTGACTTGTCTGGCTCTCCTTCGTATCAAAAATAAAAGGGGGTATTTCCTTCAAGAAGTGGTTGGTGGTGGAATTTAAAGCTACGCGCCTTGCTAGGCCTCACGGACGCCGCGACTCCGAGAAACAGCTGTCCCTTGGCCATGATTTGGGCAATGTGTCAAGGTAAGAAGCCCCAAGTTGAGCCATTTCACTTTGACGGGGTGGGGAGCGGGGAGGTAACGGATGGCTCAGGAGGACTGGTAGACGTGCCTGGGCTTGTGAGGTCCTGGTGAAGCTATGGAGCTCAAGTCCTATCCCCCGCCCCCCAAGATTGGACAGCCAAGGAGGGCCTTAAGTGGAAAAGTAGAGGATTTCTGCTCTCTACCAAGGTTTCTCCAAAGCGGTCTTTTGATTATGCAGAAGCAGTCAGATGGGGATGAGACAGTAGGGAGTCCAGCAGACTGAATTCCAGCTGTGCTGAAAATGGGGGTCTGTGATTATGGGGGGGTGGTGTGGGAATTGCGTGCTGTAGGAGAGGAACAGAAAGTTCCCATTGGAAACAATGGGGTGGTCAGTGGCTGTGGTGGCCACTGGGGAGGAGGACACCGGGAAGGGGGTACTGAGTAGGTGCCATCTCTAGATCAACTTTGGTGGGCCCAGCAGCCAGAGAAACCTTTGTTTCCCAGAAGGCCAAATGAGAAAAGTCGCCTTTGATTCCCGAAGCTGTCTGAGAAATGTGTCTTGCTCATCTGAAGAGTCCAGCTGAAAAACGGGGTTGCAATTCCTTCACATCCTTCCAGAATGAGAGAGAGATTGGGGTGGGGGCATGTATTTTGCAAAAAATGCACAAACGGCATCAGTAAATGCAGAGATGTTTCATGCGCTGACATTGAGATAAACTAGCAAACAATCCCTCTATCACGGGTGTCAAAAAATAATTTTAAGCAGATTAGATTCAAATGTCCTCATTTTTATATTTACTTTAAAAATCTGTTTTTATTAATTTCTGGAAATGATCATTTGCATCTCACCAGCATGTTGGAGGAGGTAGAGCTTGGAGAGCAGACGGAGCCTTGAGCGGCACATCCACAGCGGCACTAGCCGGATTAGTGGTCTTAGCTGAGCATGGGGGCTCCCAATTCTGTCCCAATGAGACGGGCACAGGCAGCCCCCTGGGCCCTCTGTGTTCTTTCTTCTACAACTGAACCCTTCCCTAAACCTCCAAATCAGAATCCTGCTAGACTCAAGGAGGCCAGAGCTTGCTTATTAAAGACAAAAATAAAGATATTACAACTCTGGGAGCAATAACACACCCAACATGGCCACATCCAGAGAGAAAGGCCAGTTTAGGAGCTGGATTTAAAAAAACTTTTTTTTCACTGAGTTGTTGAAGGCTCCAGGTTCGATCGCACCTGATTGATTCAAACCCTCGAGTAGGTCTGGAAATGCTAGTCTTCTTCGGGACAGCGAGCGGAAGGGAGAACAGTGCTTACAAGAGGTCCTTCTGGATCCTGCAGTAAATGTATGCTGTAGAGAGGACCTGAATTTTTTTTAAGTCAGATACATGGAGGCCGGGCGGAATTCCCTTCGCTCTGTGGGGCTATATCCCCGCTCCTCTGCCAGCCAGAAAGTTCTGGGCTTTGCACATTGAGACAGAACGCAAAGCACAAACTGTTGAGTTGCGATCTCAATCTTAGTACCTTGTGTATTTAAAAAAAAATGAATTCAAATTTGGTAAGAACAGATTATTTCTCATTTGCTCAGGAAGGGAAATTCAGTCTTAATGACTTGCGTGCACCCTGTAATCCTCAGGAAAGGGTTTACCCCCCCCCCCCCAGTCTGGCCCTTACTGGAGCCTGGCTCATGGAGTAAAAGGGGGAATGTTATTACCCTACCAAAAAAAAAAAAAGAGGTGATATTTACTCCCAAGTTAAAGGTTGAGTTCTGGGGGCTGTCACATGTTCCTGGCAGGACCTGATTGAAGCCAAACAGGCACTGAGGATTTTAGGGCAAAGACATCTGACAGTGAGAAGGAAATGCTGGAGCCGAGAGGGAAGGGGAGAGGGAGAGAAGAAAGAAGCCAGAGAGAGTAGAACCAAGAGGCCAGAGTAGAGCATGGCCAGGCTGATCCTTGTAGCAATGGAGTCCTTTTTTCTTACTCTCTCCTAGTGAGAAACCTCAGGAAAGCTGACAAGGCGGATAGATGGGACATTCTATGGAGGACATCAACACCTCGGTGTTACAGTTTAGGGGCTTTGGGTTTTGGGAGAATGGTTGGAGACCGCGAGAGGTCTGAGTTGGGCACTGGCCTTAAACTGGAGCCTTTGCGGAGGGTCTGAGCAGCAGCTAGGACAGAGACTGTGAACACACATTTTGTTTTTAAGGCATGAAATAGCACAAACCCAGCATTCAATTTGGCTTAACGCAAGGGTGAAAGAGATGCTGGAGAAAAACATCTCTAGGTGAAGCCCCCAAGTGTCAATGCCACGTCTGCACGCCCTCGGTGAGCCTGCCAGTTCCCGTGGCAGCAGAGCCCCAAGCTGGCTTCTGGAGCTGCTTGGCTGGTTCGCGCCTGCCCTTGGTTCCCATCCAGCAGCCAAAGTCCATTTGGCTACCCCACAGGGCCCCCAGATGCCCGGGGAGGGCACTGGGCTTTTTGGAGCCATCTGACTGCAGCTCCAGAGTCCCGGAACTTCTGGAGGATCCAAAGAGTTTTGATAACTGTTCACCCTCCTTGGAAAAGGTGGGAGAAACAGAGGTGCATTGTCATGGAACTGGAGTCAGCGTGTAGCTGTACATTTTTCTAAAGGGATCTGCCAAAGGCAGTCTGATGCCTCTCTATTTTACTCCTCTCCACCACCTCCTTCTCTCCTGTGACCACTGGCTCTTTCCTTCCCCGGTGCCTGCAAAGTTATTATTATTATTATTATTATTATTATTATCATTTTATTTTTTTTTGCGTTGACTGCAGGAGCTGGGAGTTTTGTCTCCTGGCCTGCGGGATTCTTGTTTCTCAAGTAGCCACCTTGAGCGGGTTCTCTAGATCAATTCTCCAACCGGCAGACTTTGTCCAGAACTATCAACAGTGCTGAGGGGGCAGAGACCCCTTTCCCGAGGCAGGAACCGGCTTTTCACCCTGTCCCTCACAGCATAACAGTTCAGGCACACCCACCCCGAGTATGGACCTAGTAGATGCTGAGTCTGGAAACAGGCGTCCAGCCTGCCTTAGTCAGAAGCTTTTCCCTCAGATTCCTTGACCTCCTAGAGCCTCGGATGTTCAAATTTGCCTTGGCCTTGCGCGCGAGGGACGTGGAGAGCGAAGGCGGGTTAATGATCTTTCGGCACAGAGGCGGTTAGGCTGCGCTGCTCCTTCCGCCTCAAGATTGCGTGGGCTGCAGAGACCGAGGCCTTGGCGCTCCCACACCACTCTTTCCCTTTTCTGTCCTTTGACCTTCTCTACTGTCCCCTCGCTTTTTTTTCTCCCCCGTCCTCCCTCCTTTCCACCCCGATGCCCAGTGCCCAGAGCACGCGCGGCCTCGGGACCCAGAGATGGACGTGGCCAGAGCGCCGTGCAGGCCTCCCGGCGCGCTGAGGCCGCGCTGAGGTCTGGGCTTCAGGGTCCGCCAGCACTTGCATCTCTGATGTCCAAGCCCCGGCTCCGCAGTCTGCCCTCCTCTTCCTCCCCAACTGGGAACGCGGTCCAGGAGCAAGGCCAAGTGCTGGCAAGTCCCCGGGGCGCCAGGCCCTTTCCTCGCCGCGCACAGAGACCGGCGAGCAGTGTTTGCCGGTGGGACCGCGGCTCTCTCGGCGCCCGTCGCGGCGATTGCCCAGACTGGTCAGGGCTTGGCGGGACAGCCTGGGGAGTGGTCCCCCGGAAGGCCAGGGGCAGGCAGCGACCTCCTGGGCTCTGTTAGATCCGGCCGGAAAGGGTCACATTTCCTGAGACCCGTCTGAGGGCCATAGTTGGAGGCGGGTGCCGGGGCTGGCTAATTCCATTTGACCGAGAGCCTTCCCTACTTCTAGCCAGCTGAGCAGGAGACGCCGGCATCTGCTCGGCAAAGGGCCTGGCCTCTAAACGCTCTTCTATCTGGGCCATAAGCCCAGGCCAGCCTCGCTGGGAACGGATTTCCCACCACGGGCCTTGTTAAAATGCGCGCAGCGCGGAGTGAGGGCTGCCCCCGTCCCGGCTCCGCAGGGAGGGGGAGAGGGGAGGGGACGTAGAGGCAGGAGTGCGGCGACACTGGTCCTTGCCATAGCCTTAGCGAGCGCGTGGAATGCCAAAGGTAAAAGGAAAAGCGCCTAAAAAGTGTGGCAATGGGTGCGTGGGCTGACCCGCCTGCAAAGCTCTGCTCGGCTCCAGGTCTTCCCCTGCAGGTAAGCAAAAACCGATTTGTGAAGATAAGGTTTCTTTAGCGGCAAGGTGACGAGGATGGGGCGCACGGAGCTGGCTATGGAGTAGGGGGTGTCTTTCAGGCCAGGCCGCTGTGCTCTCCACGGCCCGGCTGCCTTATAGGCGGATGGGAGCTGCGCGGAGGTGGGCCAGGTGAGTTCGAGGGAGGCCAAGGGTCTGAGAGCCTAACCGACCGGGTCGACCTATTGGGGGAAAAAAGTGGAGGGAACCTCATTTTGAAGCAATTTCTGCGGTGCAGGGCGGGGAAGGGATCGGGGGTTGAGGGCAATGTCCAGCTTCGAAGCCCGTCTGGATTTTTCAAGGGTCCAAGGAGCCCTTAGTCCCAAGGTCCCCTTGGGTGCGGGCAGCTCTTTCAGGTGCAGCTGCTTGAGCAGCACCGGCGACCCTGACATGGTTCTCTCCCCGGCTGGGAGTGCAGCGGGGCCACTCGCGGGGCTGATCCCCAAGCCGAGATGAGGAGCACCCAGGAGGGCGGGGGTGCGTACCATAAACACCCCACTTGTTAATTGCGCGGGGCCCAAGGGCCTCCAAACAGCCCTCGGTGAGGACAGTAGGGGTTGGGGCGGGGCGAGCCCAGGGGCCCGGCCCCCACCGGCTCCGCTGAGGCCGCCCCCGCAGCTCGCGGCCTTTGAGCCGAGGTGCGGGTGTGCGTCTCTCTGCCCATCAATACAGATTACATATTTATATCAATCGCGGGCTCGTGGGCGCCCTCGGCGAGCGGCCCCGCGCCTACGAAACCAAACTGGGAGTGGTCGTGCGGAATCCCTAGCTCGGGATTGGCTGCGGGCGCCCGCCGCGGTGCGGGGGATTGCTAATCGTATTCAGCATGTTTTGCACAAGAAATGTCAGCCAGAAAGGGCTATCTGCTCCCTTCGCCAAATTATCCCACAACAATGTCATGCTCGGAGAGCCCCGCCGCGAACTCTTTTTTTGGTCGACGCGCTCATCAGCTCCGGCAGAGGCGAGGCTGGCGGCGGCGGCGGCGGCGGCGGCGGCGGTGCGGGGGGGCGGCGGCGGCTACTACGCTCACGGCGGGGTCTACCTGCCACCGGCCGCCGACCTGCCCTACGGGCTGCAGAGAGCTGCGGGCTCTTCCCGGCGCTGGGCGGCAAACGCAATGAGGCGGCGTCGCCGGGGGCCGCCGGGGCGGCGGGGCCTGGGACCCGGGGGCTCACGGCTACGCGCCAGCGCCTATAGACCTGTGGCTGGATGCGCCGCGCTCGTGCCGAATGGAGCCGCCCGAAGGGCCGCCGCAGCCGCCGCCGCCGCCACCGCAGCCCCCGCCGCAAGCCACCGCGTGCTCCTTCGCGCAGAACATCAAAGAGGAGAGCTCCTACTGCCTGTACGACTCGGCGGACAAATGCCCCAAAGCCTCGGCCGCCGCCGCCGAGCTGGCCCCCTTCTCGCGGGGCCCGCCACCCGACGGCTGCGCCCTGGGCAGCTCCGGCGGGGTGCCCGTGCCCGGCTACTTCCGCCTCTCGCAGGCCTACGGCACGGCCAAGGGCTACGGCGGCGGCGGCGGAGCGGTGGCGGCGGCGGCGGTGGCGGTGGCGGCGCGCAGCAGCTCGGCGCCGGCCCGTTCCCCGCGCAGCCCCCGGGACGCGGCTTCGACCCGCAGCCCGCGCTCGCCTCCGGCTCGGCCGACGCCGCCCGCAAGGAGCCAGCCCTCGATTCGCCGCCGCCCCCACGCTGCCTTGCGTTGGTGGCGGCGGCGGCTCGCAGGGCGACGAGGAGGCGCATCGCGTCGTCCTCGGCGGCCGAGGAGCCTCCCCCGGCCCCTTCCGAGAGCAGCAAAGCCTCGCCCGAGAAGGACTCCCTGGGTAAGCCCGGCGCGCTCAAGGGCTGCAGGCAGGCAGGCAGGCGGGCAGGCAGGCAGGCAGGCAGGCAGGCGGGCAGGCAGGCAGGCAGGCAGGCGGGCAGGCGGGCAGGCGGGCAGGCGGGCAGGCGGCCCCCGAGAGGGGGGAAGCGAGGCCGAGCCGGCAATCGCCGCTGCCGCCCGCTGGCCTTGGCCCCAGTGCAGGCGGCCTGACCTTGTGAACTTGCTTTTTTTAATATTTGGGCGTGGGGGCGTAGTAAAAAAATTCATGTCCGGCTTAGCTCCCCGCACACCACCACGTCCTCTACGTTAGTCCCCTGCTCACCCCGACTGGGGGCCGAGGACGCGCGAGGGCAGCCCCCTCTTAGACGCGCCCCGCTCTGTGGCCCTGAACACCCCCAGCCGTGGTCTGGGCCCAGCCCGCGAGGAGCGGCGCGGCCCACGCGAGGGGAGGAGGAGGGAGGGAGAGCGGCTCACCCCCGCAGATAGCACGGATGTTTGTAAGACATCCAAAATAAGCAGCCGCCAGCACCAATAAATAAGCCCATTAACTGGCGAAGTTCGAGTTTACGATCCCCCCTGCTTTTTCAAAGTTGCTGGAGGGGCGGGAATTCTCCCTGCGGGAGAAGTGGAAGGCAAATTCGGCCCTAGCCCCTGGGGGTGGGGGGCTAGGGCTGAGAGTGGGAGAGGGGCTGGTTCCCGTCCCTGGAACCCGCAGTTCCCTGAACGCCTGCCCCACTGCTCCTGGAGAGCCAGAAGGGCTGGTCCTTGACCCCTGAAACCATTTTCTGATACCATCCTCTGATGGACCCCAAAGACTCCTTCTCCATCTCTTTATCCAGGCCTTGCACAGCCAAAGGGCTGCAGAGAAAAAAAGGCAACTGGCCTGATGCCCACTTCCCCTCCCACCCCAAGTAGGCACCCCTTGCCCTCTGCCTGGGTGGCTGCAGGAAATGCTTGTCCTCCTTGGGGTGAGAAGCAAGGAAAGGCGTTAAGTTCAAGATATACAGCCCGCCCTGCCTTCTGCCAGCGCCTGGAAGCTTTGTGTTAAAACAGGTGTCTGGGAGTTGGGGGAGTGGAGAAAGGGATGGGGTGGGTGGGTTTGGAGCAAGTGCGTGGTCCACCTCAGGCCCGCTGGATTATGCACCTACCTTTTTTTGGGGAAGTACTCATTTTCGGCCAGCGAAAGGAGGACCTGAGCCTGCATATGTGACCGCGGGCGCCCCCTCTTATGGCAGAGACCTCTCTGGTTTCCCTATACGTGCAGCCTGCAAGGCCTCACTTTAACCTTGCCCCTCTTTATTCCCTTCCATGCCAGGTAATTCCAAAGGCGAAAACGCAGCCAACTGGCTCACAGCAAAGAGCGGCCGGAAGAAGCGCTGCCCCCTACACCAAGCACCAGACACTGGAGCTGGAGAAGGAGTTTCTGTTCAACATGTACCTTACTCGCGAGCGGCGCCTAGAGATCAGCCGCAGCGTCCACCTCACGGACAGACAAGTGAAAATCTGGTTTCAGAATCGGAGGATGAAACTGAAGAAAATGAACCGAGAGAATCGAATCCGGGAGCTTACAGCCAACTTTTAATTTTTCCTGATGAAGCCCCCAGGCAATGCTGGGTGGTTCTGTTTGGTTGTGTTTGGGGTTGTTTTTTCCTTTCCCCCGCTCCAGAGAGCCGGTCACCCTCCCTCTGTCTCCCAGTGGCCTCTGACCAGGAGCTCCACCTGTGCCCATCCTCCTCCTACTCGCGCCATCTCGCTGGCCATTACATCTGTGCAGGGCTGGTTTGTTCTGACTGTTTTTGTTTCCTTGTCTGTTTGCTCGGTGTCGGTTTATATGTCGTCTTCTGGGGGAAAAGCCATATCATGCTGGAAATTCTATAGAGACAGAGATTGTTCTAAGTGTCAAGTGGTGGTCGGGATAGAGTACTGTCCCCCGGGTTCCACTGCTGGAACTGGCCCCCTGTCCTCCCCAGTGGAGCTGGTTTCCTGCCATGGGTGGGGGCGTGTTGTGGGGTGGGCCTGAGCAAACCTAGCCGGAAGGCTGAGGTTCCTTTGTAGGCACTGAGGTGTCTGGCCTGAGGTCAATGGTGCAGGGAGCCGAAACCAGGCTAGCTGCCCGGAGTGCTGCGCTGTGTTTAATCAGGGGATCCAGGCCCCTGGCTTTCTTTCCTTTCTTCCTTGGCAAAAAGAAGGGCTTATAGGCATGGTCATTAGGTTGGCAAAAGGGCTTGGCTTTGGTAGATTGGAAAATCAAGTGAGTCAGATTATTCTTCCCTTCTAAAAGCTATATCCAGCTTTAAAAAGAAAGCGAGAGAGAAATGACCAGGAGAAGGGAAGCTTCTCTTCCAGTTTGTGTAAGGTCTTGCATTTCAGGACTAAATTATTTCACTTACCTCTGAATTTCCCTATCTTCCGGCTATAGATAACCTAATGTAGTTTTGTTTGTAGGTGAGGATTGAGTGGATTTTTTTGTCATTAAATAATCGTTACCAATGGTAACAGGCAACAAGCACACCACAGTTCTCCCAATCTTGTGGAGGTTTTTTTTTTTTTTGTTGTTGTTGTTGTTGTTTTACTGTATTACTTTCTTTCTTTTTTTTTCTATTTTTCCTTTCCAATATTCATGGAAGCCTAGGAGGACTGGGGCAAGAAGAATAGACCAGAGAAGGGAGACATTGTTTGGGTTTCCTTTATACTGTGAAGTTACATGCATAAAAGGGTGAAACCTGTAGGTGCAGAAAAAAAGAAAAACTATAAATACAAATCTGTATAAATGTCTATTATTATGAAAAATTGCCAATCTTGTTTTATGCAAATGCATTCTATGGTTATTATAAATGTTAGTTCTAGCTCTATTTACTTCTAATCTTAAATCAGAATAAATTAATATTGTAATGCTGCTGTGCGTGGAAAAAAGACGATGTTTATGTTCTTATAGAAGAATAAAAGCTGTGGAATGAAGCTTTTAAATTTTACCTCATTTTTTTGACTTCTTATCTTTACCTTCCACTTTATCCCGTCCACCACTTTTACAACAGGAGGGACTACCCGCGCCCCTGCAATTACTTTAGGCATCTATTTAAATATTACCTAGACGGTCGTAATTTGTCTGGGCCCTATAGCCCTGGTGCCTTAAGGTTTGTCGGCTTTTGTTCAGTTTTTATGACTTGCTAGTATATCTGGATTGTGGCTGTCTTGGACCGCTGGTTTCAGTTGAGAGGGAGCTGCATACGCAGAGGAAGCTAAACAGGAGGCTTGCAGAGGCCAATGATTTTGTGGGTCCCCAGGTCCTAGATGACCCCCAGCCGAGGATCCCGGGGAGCAGGCAGGGCCCACAGCGAGCCCCTAGCGTCAGCAAGCGGCGGTTCGGTATAGACCTAGGCCTGGCTGCATGCACTCCCCCACCCCATCTTCCCGGCACGGCCTCCCCCACCTGGTCGCCCTCCGCGGGGCCACGCGTTTCCTGCTCGTGGGGGCAGCCAAGGGAGGGGGCGGCGGGCGGGGGGCGGCGCCCAGGCTGACTGGCGGGCGGGGAGGGAGAGAGAGGGAGAGCGAGCGACGCGGAGCTAGCGCGGGAGGCCGCGGCCAGACAGGGAGCCGGGCTCTGGGCGTTCCCGGGCGCTCCCCAGCAGCCCCGGGCCGCGGCGCTGCAAGAGTGGGGAAACCGCATGCACCGCGCTCCTGCAGGCCTCTCTAGCCGCTTTCGCCCACCTTTCAGCTTCCTTGCTCTCCTCCTGCCTTCCCTCCTCCCTCTCCCAGGTTTACCTTGCCGGGGCCTGTGGGTGCTCCCTCCGGGTGACCCTGGAGGCCGCGAGGGGCGCGCTGTGGGAGCGTCGGGCGCAGGTTGGCGAGGGGCCGGGCGCGATCTGCGGGTTTCTTGCTCGGCGGCGGCAACGGTGGCGGCGCAGTGGCGGCAGCGGCGGCGGCGGCGGCGGCGGCGGCGGAGGGCGAGGCAACCCCGCGCGGGCAGCACCAGAACTGGTCGGTGATTTAGGTAGTTTCCTGTTGTTGGGATCCACCTTTCTCTCGACAGCACGACACTGCCTTCATTACTTCAGTTGAAATCGTCTGCAGGTACCCGTGCGCGCGAGGGAGCCGACCGGGAGGGGCATTCAGGCCGGGGAATGCCAGGCCTGCGGGGGCAACCTCGGCCTTTTTTTCGGCGCAGGGGTCTGGGCACTGCCTCTTTCTCAGCGCCTTGCCAGGCTGCTGGCCTCATGGTCCCACTCCCACCTGGGCCCTGAGCAGGTACGGTCAGGTTAGCAGCGCCTTAGCGGACAACGGGGCGTGGTAGGAATTCTGGGCCCCAGGCCATTTCAAAGGTCAGGGGCGCTCACTTGCATCTTGGGCCTCCGCTGCAGGCCTGGCTGTCTGGGACCCTGACTTTCTCCTGCAGGACTGCGGGACCCACCAGCCCCTCATCCAGGGGAGGAGGTCAGGATGGACGCTTTTCCCCGGTGGATTGCAGACTAAACTAGGTGTACAGGGCTGACAAGAGCTAGGATCCTGGTCCTGTCATTTACCTCTTCCTGTAAGCCACTCGGCCCCTAGGCATTAATTCTCTCATTTTTTCCCTGCTCTGGACATCCCTCCTTCCTTCCTTTTTTCAAACCTTTCTTTTCTTGACTCCTTTCTTTCCTTTTATTTCATCTTTCTTTTCCTTTCCTTTCATCTTCAGAGTCTCTGTGTTTGTTGTTTCCATTTTATTTCCACTGCCTTCTCTTTTCCCCAGTCTTCTCTTCCCCCTCGTTGGTCCCAGGGGCGCCTGGGGAGCAGTTGGGGAAGGGGTGTCTCGTTTGCCTTTGCCGGCTGGAGAAGGGGCTCCTGTGGGGCAGGCTGCTGTCAGAGCTTGTGGGCCCTGGCCTGGTGTGTGCTGTGCCGGCAAGGCCTCGGTTATGATCACGACCGGGTGGCGGCGGCCTTGCGTTCTGGGCTTACCCAGCTGGTCGGCTATAGCAACCGAATGCAGCCAGCAAGGGTGCATGAAGCAGTGCGTGTGTGTACCCTGTGTGTAGTGGAAGAAGCCCTGCACCAGCTTCACTGGGAGCCTGAGGCTGTGACCTGGGCTGAGGCCCAGCGTGACTAATGGAGCCCTGTGGTGCAGGTAACTGAGTCTGGAACTTTGCTCTGAGGCCTGCAGGTCCCACCCAGGCTTTGGCCACGATAAGGGAGCCGGTGTTAGGGCCAAATTAGCGGCTGGAGGGCCAGTTGCTTCTATCAGCATTATACTCTGTTAGACTCCACATCCTTGCCTGGCTGAGTGCAGGGACAGAGGACGCTTCCCAGGGCTCAAGGGTTTCCCATAGTAAGGGACAGGAAATTCAGATGCCAGCGCCACTGGAATACAAACTCCAGTCTTTGTTCCAAGTTGTGCTACCGTGGGACAGTTCTCCTTCCCAGGCATGAAAACAACCTCCAGCCTCCTCCCACAGTCTAGGCCTTCAGCTCTGGCCCAGGAGGTAGCATTTCCTGGCCCCTGGGGGCTGCAGCCTGCCTGCAGTAGGACCTGTTTCCATTGCTCAGCCCTGCTCTGGCGCCTCAGCTCTTCTCTGCCATTTTTCAGAACCTGGATCTGAATCTTGGATCTGTTGAAAAGGCCAAAATCTTTAGACCCCTGAAGCGAGAAGGGAGAAGAGGTAGTTCATAATTGCACTAATTGATGCTTTCTTGATGCAAAGGCAATCCCTTTCACTCATGAAATAAATGCAGATGCCAAAGCCTGAATATTCCCTCCCTAGGCCCCTGAACTGGAGAGGGATACTTTCTCAGTTTTGTGATTTCCCCTCCTTTTTTCTTAAAGACTCTGGTAATAACTGTATAGCACTCAACGCCTGCTAATTGAGTTGGGAACCTTCTTATTTGGGGTATGGGGGTAACTTAAAAATGAAATCTATTTGAAAGCAACAGCTTTTTTTTAATTTAAAAATATACTATACTACTAATAATTAGCGTCTTCTCTGGGTACACACAGTGGAAAAGGCAACCAGGCGTGTCCAGTCCATTTACGGACAATTTCAATCAGCAGCCAAGGTCTCCTCTTGGGTTTATTTTTTCTTAATGAAAGTTTCAGAGGCTTCTCGAACTGCCCACTATTTGGGACACCTTAGGCCACATTGTGGGTGGAGCTGAGGCGGAGGAATTTACCGGGAAAGGAAAAGATGGGGAGTGGCGGGGGCTGGGGAAGGCGGCGGCGACTGGACACGTCGGAGTTCATTGTGGCGGCCACTTTCCTCTTCCGCCTGCCCCAGCCGGCCTGGCGAAAAGGCTCCCGGCTGGGCGCCTCGCCCGGCTCCGCAGCCTGGCTCTCAGGGAGAGTGACATTGGAGGGTCCCTGCCTGGACTGGGGGCATGAAGTTGGGGGAGGGGTGCTGGCACTGCTGGTAGGGACGAAGGCCAAAAGGCGCTGGCAGCCCCCGCGGTCCGGCCCGCGCCGCCAGGGTAGTGGGCTAATGAGAAACACTCTTGCAGGCACACTGTCCCCACGTGAATTTAATTACCCCGTTTTTAGGACCCGCGGCTTTCTGGTGCGACCGGGACTGGGGTTTTCCTTCCAATTAACAGACCGGCCGCAGCTTTTAATTTACTCTAGGAAGACGCTGAGGCGTGAGAAATAGCCTCTTCAATCGAGCCAAACTAAGGGACGCGAGTCAAGTCACAGCCCCGTGCCCCTCCCCGTGCTAATTTCTAGCCCTGGCCTTGAGCCGCTCCTGCCGCGCTCCTGGCCCTGGGCGCCTCCACAGAGCGCTGCGGCCGGTTCGGGAACCGAGGCGGAGCCCCAGGTTCTGGACGGACGGGCAGGTTGAAGCCCCGAAGGTCTCGCCAACTGGGTCGGATGGAGACAGGCTGCTCGGCTGATGGGGACCTCTCCTCTAACGGGGTCTCGGATGGGCAGCCTTTATGCTCACACCGAGTTTCTTTTGCCTCTGTGCGGCCTGGCGCTTCTAACGCTGCTGGTGGCGGGTGTTGGTCCCGGGACGGCGAGGGACTGGCAGATCTCAGCTTTCGGACGGCGCTGCGGTGCCTGAGGCGTCCACCCGAGGCTGGGACTCTGGAGGAAAGCACGCGCGTGTGCCTGGGGTCCGGCTGGGCCGCAGGCGCGGGATCCACCAGGCCACGCAACCGCTCTCGGGTAGGACTGGCCGCTTGCTCCCTCGCCGCTCCCTCGTGGGCCCTCTCTGGAGGCTCCTCGGCGTATTGGGGAGCTTCCTAGGCGCCCTGCCGCTCCAGCCGGGCAGGTTTTAGGGACCCGCGCCAGGAGGTGTGCGCTGGGCGGCCAGTGCGCCGGGACAGGGGGCAGGGGGCGGCGGCGGCTCCGTTTGGGACAGACGCTGCGTTGAATTTGACTTTTCGCGGCCGGCGGGGTAAACTCGCATCTCCGGGGACCGCGGGATTATTTACAGGGGGCCGCCAACCAAACACAACAGTCTAATTTAACCTTTCCAAGTCCTCGTAAATTTTTACAGCTGGGAGCCACGGCCAGGCAAACGAATCTGTTAGTCGTTCTCAACCTCCCAACAGCCGGGTGGCTTCTGAAACAATAACTCCTTATGAAATAGCATAAATATAGATTTAAATACAGTAGAGCGAGCATGCCATTGGGCTGCCTTTCTTTCTTTTTTTATGGCTTCAATTATTGTCTAATTTTATGTGAGGGGGCTCCGCTGGCCGCACTCGCGCGCGGGACCCGCGCCTCGCTGATGGCGTGATTAATTGTGATATAAAATAGTCCGCTTAAGAAGTGTGTGTCTGGTGGTGGCGGCGGGAGGGGAGGGAGCAAGGAGGCAAGGCCAGATTTGATCTTTTAATCTTCGTTGGCCACAATTAAAACAAACCCGATCGCGGAGCGCCGCGATCCCTTTGCATAAAAACATATGGCTTTTGCTATAAAAATTATGACTGCAAAACACCGGGCCATTAATAGCGTGCGGAGTGATTTACGCGTTATTGTTCTGCCAGTCGGGCACGTGACGCGCGCGACCAATGGGGGCGCGGGCGCCGGCAACTTATTAGGTGACTGTACTTCCCCCTGGTGCCACCAAGTTGCTACATGAAATCTGCAGTTTCATAATTTCCGCGGGTCGGGCCGGGCCGGCCGGGCGCGGGGCACAGCGATGGCCACCACCGGGGCCCTGGGCAACTACTACGTGGACTCGTTCTTGCTGGGCGCCGACGCCGCGGACGAGCTGGGTGCCGGCCGCTATGCGCCTGGAGCCCTGGGCCAGCCCCCGGCAGGCCGCGGCACTGGCCGAGCACCCTGACTTCAGCCCGTGCAGCTTCCAGTCCAAGGCGGCGGTGTTTGGCGCCTCGTGGAACCCGGTGCACGCGGCGGGTGCCAATGCAGTGCCCGCGGCCGTGTACCACCACCATCACCACCACCCCTACGTGCACCCCCAGGCGCCCGTGGCGGCGGCAGCGCCAGACGGCAGGTACATGCGCTCCTGGCTGGAGCCCACGCCCGGTGCGCTCTCCTTCGCGGGCTTGCCCTCCAGCCGGCCTTATGGCATTAAACCTGAACCGCTGTCGGCCAGAAGGGGTGACTGTCCCACGCTTGACACTCACACTTTGTCCCTGACTGACTATGCTTGTGGTTCTCCTCCAGTTGATAGAGAAAAACAGCCCAGTGAAGGCGCCTTCTCCGAAAACAATGCTGAGAATGAGAGCGGCGGAGACAAGCCCCCCATCGATCCCAGTAAGTGTCTCCTCCCTCCACCACTGCCGCCTCCTCCACGCCGGCCACCGGGATCTGCCTCTGCCGGCCCGCCAGCTCTGTCTCTGAAGCCTGCCTTCGTCCTCGCTGGGAGCCTCCTGTGCAGAGGCCAGGAACCCGAAGTGGATGTTTGGGACGCCACGGAGAGGGCCCCAAGTCCAGAGAGGCCGTGACGAGCGGGTCCGCCGGGCTCGGAGGGGGGAGGGAGGCAAGGCGGCTGCTGCAGAGAGAGGGGCGGGGCGGGCGCTTCAGGCCGAGCCAACACCAGCCGCCCCTCGCCTTAGCTGCCGGCGACCAGGACACAGATACTTTGGGCCGTTCTTCCGAAAGCAGCGCGGCAGACAGAGCCCTTTGTGCGGCTACAAGGTCCAGGAGAGGAGGCAGCAACTCCAGCCGGGCAGCCAGACTCGGAAAGCTGGGAAAGAGGCCGAGTCCCTCCACTTCTTGCCTTCAGCCAGTGGCGGCGTAAATCCTGCCCAAGACGAGGCTGCAGGCGACCGGCCACGAGGGTCCCCGTGTCAGATTATTCGAATAAACTGGAGAAGTCATGAAGGGGCGACCTGGCACCTAGGGGTGCCTTTTCGGGCCTTCTCAGTTCCCGCTTTCTGGGGAGGTCGAAATAAGGAGTGGGGCGTATGGAAGGAAAGCTCGGGATGGGGGAAAACGCAGACAGAGGCTGCGAGAGGCAGGGGAGCAGGGTCAGTGCCGGTCCTGGTGGCAGTGTCCTGAGCGTCCAGGAGGGCCCATTTTCAAGTTTCACTCTTTACAGTAGGGAGAGTGGGAGGAAGAAGAGGTGGGGACAGAAGGACAGAGGAGGAGAAAGGAGGGCCTTGCAGGGGAGGGGACAGCGAGATTTTACTGCGTGCAATTGTAAGTGACCGCCAGTGCCAGGATTCCATTGTGTCCAAGGCTCGGCTGCCTTCCTCCACTCATTCGGCAGCGTCCAGCACTTTGGAGGAAGACCACAGGAGGCTCCCTGGCCCCAGAGGAAGGGGGTCCTTTTCCAGCTAAATTCCTGTCTCTCTCCTACCCCGCAGGTAACCTGGCTGCCAACTGGCTCCATGCACGCTCCACACGCAAAAAGCGCTGCCCTTACACCAAACACCAAACACTGGAACTGGAGAAGGAGTTTCTGTTCAACATGTACCTCACCAGGGACCGCAGGTACGAGGTGGCCCGACTGCTCAACCTCACCGAGAGGCAGGTCAAGATCTGGTTCCAGAACCGCAGGATGAAAATGAAGAAAATCAACAAGGACCGGGCCAAGGACGAGTGATGCGCCGCTGCTGGCGGGGAAGGGGAGAGTTTTCATTTGGAAATGCAAGAGCTAGCTAAAGAGAAAAAGACGCCTTCGCCTTTCCCCTTCTCCCCTTGTCCCCTTCTCGCCTTCTCTTCTTCTCTCCTCTCATCCCTACCCGGGCTTCCACCCCCCAATACAAAGCAGCTCTAACCTCAGGCCTCTTCTCCCCTGGCAAGCCACTAATTTCCTTGGCCTGCCGCTTTGATGGAGGAGGTATTGTACGCTTTCCATTTTCTCTCAGATGAAAAAACAAAACAAAACAAGGGCATTGGCACTGGTGGGTGTGTGTGCTCGCTTGTATATATTGGGAGGGGGAAAAATCTACCTGTTCCTGACTTCAAACAAGCAAACAAAAAAACTACCTTTTTCTAATGCACAACTGTTGACGGGCGGGCTGTATAGTTTTTAGTCTGTGTAGTTAATTTAATTCTCTCTTTGTGAGGCAGAGCGGTCTGCCCAGATACTTGAACACTGTTTTATTGTGGTAATTATGTTTTGTGACTCAAACTTCTGTGCCGGGTGATGCACCCGTTGTGATTGTGAAAGCTAGAATTCAATTTGAACTCAGGTTGTTTATGAGGGAGGAACAGTTGCATAGAGTATAGCTCTGTAGTGGGATATGTCTTCTGTATAACTAGGCTGTTAACCTTTGATTGTAAACTAGCTGTGAGCATTTCCCAGTGAAACAAAAAAAAATTTAAAGGGTTATTTGGGCCACATTGATTCATGGTTTTCTCCTCCTTTAAAATACAGGCAGTTTTGCGTCTATATGCTTCTATATTTGTCTTGTCCATTGTATATAGAATTCGCATATTTAAAAAATTAATCAGATGAGTTTGAATACTATGTGTTGCAACGAACAGAAAGAAAATTTGGAGCTATACATATGTGCAGAAGGTTACTACCTATGGTTTACGTTTACTTTTAATTGGGGGAGAAATGAATGCTTCTTGTAATGGAATTAATTTTATTGATAATAAATTATACACTCTGAAAATGCCAACAGGCTACTGTAGATTTGTACCCTTGATGAATCTGGGGCTTCCACCGGGCTGAACATACACTGTGTATTTTGCAATAGTTACCCTCAAGGCCTACTGACCAAATCGTTGTGTTGAGATAATTTTTGCAAAATAAAATATACTGATTCTTTTTCTCTCTTTCTTTCTTTCTTTCTTTCTTTCTTTCTTTCTTTCTTTCTTTCTTTCTTTCTTTCTTTCTTTCTTTCTTTTCTTTCTTTCTTTTCTCTTTCTTTCTTTTTCTTCTTTCTTTCTTTCTTTCTTTCTTTCTTTCTTTCTTTCTTTCTTTCTTTCTTTCTTTCTTTCTTTCTTTCTTTCTTTCTTTCTTTCTTTCTTTCTTTCTTTCTTTCTTTCTTTCTTTCTTCTTTCTTTCTTTCTTTCCTTTCTTTCTGGATTAACTCTTTGCACCTTATTCGAGGGGCAGGGGCTTGTGGCACATTCTCTGAGCGGGGTCCCCACAGGCCTGGAGGTGGACGGCACCTTGATTTTGCTTCTGCAGGCTTCAGGGAGCAGCAGCAGCCGGCAGCCGGCGCTGGCTGGCCCCAGCGCTTCAACCCTGCCGCTTGCAGGTCCCAGGGCTGCGAAACCCGGGCCCAGAGGCCTGAACTCCTGCCTTCGCAAGGCTTTCAGGAGGGTAGCGAGGTCTCAGAGAAACCGGGCTGGGTTTCCTGCTACCACATACCCGAAGCAGTGCGAGACCACCTTTCTCTTGGAGCCCCAGAAATGTGCAAAACCGCGGTACAAGTAGATTCCAAAAATTCCACAGCCTTCCCAGGCAAAAAATATAAGAGGAGGTCAGCCCTCCCCAGAACCCCGAATGAAGGGCCTGGCTCCACGGGAGAGTTCGGAGGGAAGCTAGAGGCCTTCAGGACAGACAATTAGGGATCGTGGGGCGGGGATGAAATCCTGCGCCCCAACACCGCGAGGTACCCGGAGTCCCTTCAGTTTGCCCAGGAAATTCTGGGGCCTGCATCGCGCGCCCCCACCCCACAAGTCCTAGCAGAGCCGATGAAACTGAGGAACCCCAAACGCCATAAAAGAATATGAGGGCTGTTACGTTTATGGGGTGTAAAGGGCTCCGGGGGGAAGGGTCGCTGCTTCTGAGGCTCGAGTTGCCTTCTGGATGGGGGCAGGAGGGCTCAACCTCCTCTCCCCGCTTTTCTTTCTTCTCCCGTTGCCAGGTCACCCCCACCCGCCGAATCCCCGCAAAGTTCTCAGAATTCTCACGCGTAGAAGGGGAAACGGGCGCGGGAGGATGGAGAGTCCCCCCGCCCCTCCCCCGCCGCCAGGTTGGGACGCCCTCTGTTGTTGCAGACAGAAGGAACTTCAAAGACTGGTCAGTAAGGGTGTGCCATAAAGGCCGGGTCTGCGAACTGTCTGGAATTCGGCCCTAATGAGTTTACAACTGTCCAGCCCCAATTAAGATTTTCCACCAAAGCCCTTTCATTTGTTTGCTCTGTCTGCTGCCCATACAGCGGCTGCGGAAACAGCTCTCTTTTATGAGCACTGCGCTCTCGGCAGCGTTATTGCGGGAACCACGCACGCCTCCCCCAACCCCCTGCACCCACCCACCCACCCACTCCGGACCCTGGGCCTTCGCCGGCCTTTGGAGCTGGGTGCCAAAGGCCCGCTGCGAACGAAGTTCGGCCGGCCGGCCGGCTGCAGTGCAGCTTAGTGACCAGCAGATGGCAGTGTGGCTCCACGAAAAGGCGTCCGCGCCGCCATCTCCCGCCGCCCGGCCCCCTGCGAAGTTCCTAAAATGTCGACTTGACTGGAGAAAAAAAAATCCCTTTCTGGAATGGGAGACGCAGCTTTGGATGAACAACTGTTATCTATTTGCGGTGCTACTCGCGCCGGGCCTGACGCCTGCGCTGGGATGAATGCAGCTGGCGATCTCGGACCTGGCCAGCTCCAGCCCGCCTCCAGCCAGTCCGAGGGTAGAGCGCTGCGGGCCTACAGCTGAGCGCCCGCGGCCGGACTGTGGCCCCCACACAGGGGTCCGCTTGAGGGTCACAGATCCTGGGCCCACCTAGGACAAGCCCCCGGAGCTGCGAGATGCACGAAGAGCCCAACTGGCCCGCTGACGAACCCAGCAACTAAGGCCTACAGCCCCGAACTTGGTGACGCCCCCCATCCTAGAGGGGTGCCTAGGGCAGAGAGCCGTGCCTGGGGGCCTGGCCCGGCCCCAGCAGCCCCTAAAGGAGGGTGGGGAAGGCCAACACCTTCAGACTAGTCAGGATTCCGGGAGTCAGCCTCCTTGAATATATGACAATAAAATCACGCGTCTGAAAATGGGGCATAAAGACGTTTCTTGGTGACTGTCTAGTGTGGATCTGGACACGGAGCAGCCTTGGCTTGGGGAACCCCTGGGGACCGACCTGGAAGTTTTAAACTACATGGGATAGGGAAAAGAACGGCTCATCCTGGCGCAGGGAGGGAAGCTGGGCTTTCTGCTTTGACTGAGGGAGTCTCCTGCTCAGCATAGGTGCTGAGGCGCTGACCAGTGGAGCGAGGGACCTTCATCCAGGCCCAGACTGTCCCCATCCTGGGCCGGTAACAGCCCCCGAGCTTCTCCCGAGGTGCCCTCAGCCTCTCCAGCAGGGATCAGCCCAGGGTGCAGGATGGGTTTTGAAGGAAAGAGAACGAGCAGCCACACAGAGCAAGTCTGGGGAGCGCAGGGGAGCCGCATGAGTTTATTTGGGCTGTTGCGGAGGGCTCTGGTAATCCCTCAAAACGTTTACAACGGACATCTCCGTTCTGTCCACTCTAAGCCCCGGCCCCGAGCGGGAGGCTGAACGTTTCTCTCGTCCACCTCACTCCTGCCCTTTCTCTGGGCCCACGCACTAAGGTTATTCCTTTCTTCATGATTTCCTTCTATCCTACACACTAATTTCACCGCCTCAGATTGGAAGGGGGTCTTAGAGTTCGCCCTCAGAGAGCGGCTGGTGGCTGCGTTTTCCGGGCCGGATATTAAACTATTTGTGTCCTTACAGATAAGCGGCGAAGCGCCTGAGCCGCTACTTCTCACTGAGGGCGGAGGCCGCAGGTAGGTGCAGGCCGCTGGGGCCTTGGCGCCTCCTGGGCAGCGGGGCGGGTCGGCCTGGCGTGCCCTTGGCCGGTGGCAGGCAACCTGGGTACTGCCGTTCTGCAAACCGCCCAGACCAGCCCTGGCGCCACGGGGCTTCGTGGCCCCATTGGGAATGGCTCTGTCCTCACCGCCCCGCCAGGGATGAAGGAGATCGAGCGCCCGGCGTGCGGGTCGCTGGTGCAAACCCTCTTCGTTTGCTGCCCCGACCTGTGGTTTTTTCTTAGCTGAATTTCAGTATAGAATGCTTCCCTGAGAAGGAGAGACGCAAAGAAACGCATTCAGCCTGGAGGTGGACGCTGGAGAGAGGTGGCGAACGTCTTTATCTGAGGACAGTGGGGCCCGGAGGAAACCCGCATCCCTGCGCCCGCGTTGGACAGAACGTCAACCAATAATATTTATTTTATAAATAATAATCATATTTAATCCAGAGCAATTATGTATCTGCACCAAAGAAATGGAAAACCAGTGTCTGGAAGACATAGAATTCCAGAGACCTCGGTAAATGCCTGGCTTTGGCCTTTATTGTTTGTTTTAAATAAAACCCGGCCCCAAAGACAAGAAGGGAGGGAGCAGTGCAGAAGTGAGGGCAAAGCGCTGCCGGGGGCTCTGCCGCAGGCCGGATGCTTTGGGCCCGGGGAGCCAAGACTGGGCAGAGCGGGTCTGGATCGTCTTGGCCGCGCTAGCAGACAGCTTGGCCCATCGCCGGGGCTCTGCCCCCGCCACTAACTAGCTGCTGCAGGCAGACCCGCCGTTTCTTCCCGTGACCGTTCCCCACTCGGGTGGTCGTGCCCATGGCAGGTTCTGCTTTAAAAGCGGTCGCCGGCGGCTGCTGCAGCCGCCGGAGTCTAGACAGACAGAGGCGGCCGGAGTCTTTTTCTTCGAATCTTGCTCTGTGTCACCCCAGCAACAATTTATTGGTCTAAAGCGGTCTAATTCCGCCTCTTTGATCTCCTCGCCTTTTTCTTGTTTGCTTCGCCTTCCTTTAGCTTTCCTGGGTTTTTTTGTTTCTTGCTAGAGAGTGAAGCAACCGGGAATATTTGGAGCTTCTTTCTTCCCTTCCGAGCTGGCCCCCTCCGGGCCCCAGTCAGGGCAGACAGACTGTATCCTCTGATCCCTCGTGAAGGACACCCTAGTTCTTGCCTCCTTTCCCCAGCGCTCCTTTGGGAGGGGGCAGGCGCCAGGCACCCACCTGCCAGAGATTGTCCCCTTCCATGCTCATCCCTTGGTTTTCCCCTAGGAGGGAGCCGGGCCTCCACTGTGTAGGGTCTGAACCAGCTCCTTTTTGTGCTCCTAAGACCCCTGAGCGGGTGCGTTGAACAGGGGGCGGCTTGGACCCTCTGAACGTGATGAGAAGTGCTTTGTACACAAGGAACCAAACTCTATAATTCAGGGGAGAATTTCCGGGGCAATTCCATTGTGAGGTCCGGTTTATGGTGTGCAATCGAGCTGAGCAGTAAAAAGACGGACTGACTTGGCCTCTGCAAGCCAGCAGGCCTGGGCAGTTTATGAGGCATTTAGGGGGGTAAAGTGAACCCCATCACCTTCCAACCAGCGGTGGGGTGGGCAGCTGGGGCTCCGGATGGACCAACCCTGCTCAGGACTGGCCCCTTGGGAAGGTAAGCTGCCCAAGCTGGGGGTCTGGTTAGGAGGGAAGAAGACTGCGCCCCGTTTGTTTTCAGTTAGTTTAGAGATGAGAAGCGGAGAGATGTGGCGGTGAGTTGGAGAGTCCCACACCCACTCGGTTCTTTCGTATGGGGTCTACAAAAGAAATGGAGAGCTACAGTGCCCACAATATGTGGGCACCTAACCACTCCCCACACACTCCTGCTCCTCTCCAAACTGGCCCTAAGGCTTGGTCTGTTGCAGACGACCAGACATAGGCAGAAGTGGGCAGAGCCATGGTGAAGGCTACCAGAAGCCGCATGGGGTCTAAGGGTATCTGGGAAGATGCAGGGCCCGAGGTTCTGGCAAACGGGCGGACAGAAACTCAACCCCCATTGTTCCACGGGGCGCGGAAAACACAAACGTCCAGCTCTCTCGAAGGACCAGGCAGCTAAGGTCCCCAAGCGCAAAATAGCAGAGAGTCTGTGGGGCCCCCGTGGAGCCAGGAGGAGATGGGAAATGCACGTTAATAAATCTGTTGGCAAATGAGGCTCATTAATAGATAAATATTTCACTGCTTCCTTTAGGGTGGATAAACAGTGTGCCGCTGATTAAAGAAAGGAAGCCGGCGACTTGGACTTTATTCGAACCACATGGTTCAGGTTTGCTGTGGCGCTCTGGCTGCAGCTGGAGGCGACACCAGCCCGCCCCATCTGGATGGGGGGTCCAAGAGGGCCGATTCCCCGCTCCACCCCCGCACCTCCAGAGAATCTGAACGCGGGGAGACGCGGGCGCAGGCTACAAGCCCAGAGCCTGAGACTCGTCCACTAGGACCGCGGGGGTAGGGCAGGAGCTGGGGGAGCGGATATCGTCCGGGCCTGAACCCGGGATCAGGAAGAGGTCCCAGCTGGCCGGGGCCAGGGTTCGGTCAATGGCCAGAGGGAGCTGTCCGTAGGAGGCCCCGCGAGGCGCCCGCAGACCCGGCGGGCGGGTAGAGCGCTCCCGCGGAGTGCCGGGGCCGGGATCGCGGGTCCTGTAGGACGGGGCCGGCTAGCGCGGCGCGGCGCGGGCAGATTCGTTGGCTACATATTTGAGCCTCTTCCCCTTCCATTCTAGGCGGCCGCGGGCCCTGCCGAGCGAGACCACCTGTGAGGGCGGCCGAGATTGGCGGAGGCGGTCATGTGGGCGGTCACGTGCTGCGGCAAGCTCCGTCCAAAAGAAAATGGGGTTTGTGTAAATCTGGGGGTGTAATGTTATCATATATCACGCTACCTCGTAAAACCGACACTGAAAGCTGCCGGACAACAAATCACAGGTCAAAATTATGAGTTCTTCGTATTATGTGAACGCGCTTTTTAGCAAATATACGGCGGGGGCTTCTCTGTTCCAAAATGCCGAGCCGACTTCTTGCTCCTTTGCGCCCAACTCGCAGAGAAGCGGCTACGGGCCGGGCGCCGGCGCCTTCGCTTCGACCGTGCCGGGCTTGTACAATGTCAACAGCCCCCTTTATCAGAGCCCCTTCGCGTCCGGCTACGGCCTGGGGGCCGACGCCTACGGCAACCTGCCCTGCGCTTCCTACGACCAAAACATCCCGGGGCTCTGCAGTGACCTCGCGAAAGGCGCCTGCGACAAGGCGGATGAGGGCGCGCTGCACGGCCCGGCCGAGGCCAATTTCCGCATCTACCCCTGGATGCGGTCTTCAGGTAGGCGCCGGGCCGGGCCGGACGCGGGGCCGGCGGGCCGGGCGGGAGGGCCGGGCGCGGGGCGCGCGGGGCCGGGACGCTCCGAGCGCCAGCGCCGAGGGAGCAGGGCGTCTGGGCGTCCGCGGCCCCGTGACTCCCGGCGTCGCTCCCGCTGCCTTTCTGGTTTTAATTAGAGCCGAGGCGCCATAGCGTGGAGCGCCCACAGCATTGTATGTAAATGAGGCTCATAAAACTTTTTATGGCCCAATTAATGGGTTCGATCCTCGTAAATTTATTTAACTCCATTTGTCTTGGAAACGTTACATTAAGTTTGTTCGTGACGCTCTCTACCTCTCTTTCTCCCCCCTCTCCCCCTTTCTTCGCTCTCCCTCCTATTTCTTTCCCTCAAGCTTTTCTTTCTCCAAAGCGGGGACTAGCCCGTCAGGGTTCCTCCAAAGCCCCAGTGCCAGGGACACGTTAAAAGGCGAGGCGGCTGAGGGCCGATGTGGGGGGGCAGGATCTGCATCCTCTGAGATGGGCTGAGGATGAGGGTGCGAACTGCTGGGGAGGGAAGGCGCCTTGGATTGCGGGAGTCCAGGCAGCGGAGGATGGGTCTCTACCCCCTCCCCACCCCAGGCCTGGGAAGAGAGCTGGGGTTGGCTCGCTGGCGGGCGCCGCAAGCCCACTCGCCCACACTCGATATTTACAATTTCCCTTTGTCAGGGGAAGCAGGACATTGTGGGAACCTAGCCGGCTGGAAAGGGCGGTTGTAAAGTCGGGGTCGGAAGTCGTCCCTCCTCTCAGAGCTGTCTGGGGCTGGCACCGCATTTGGAATATGCCCCTGCGGTCCTCCCAGCTCCATTTCTGGGGCCAGCGCAGCCCTGCGGGATGCTAGGGTCTGGGTGGAAGGTGTGGGCTGGGGGCTGGCAGCCTGGCTAACGCACTGTCCCATCTGTCTGTATCCCCCGCCCCGTCCCTGTGTTTCCCGTGTGGCGCCCAGGGCCCGACAGGAAGCGAGGCCGCCAGACCTACACCGCGCTACCAGACGCTGGAGCTGGAGAAGGAGTTCCACTTCAACCGCTACCTGACGCGCCGGCGCCGCATCGAGATCGCCCACGCGCTCTGCCTCACCGAGCGCCAGATCAAGATCTGGTTCCAGAACCGCCGCATGAAGTGGAAGAAGGAGCATAAGGACGAAGGGCACGTCACCGCCACGGCCCCGGAGGGCTCCGTGCCTGCCGCCGCCGCCGCCACTGCTACCCCTGCCACCGACAAGGCCGACGAGGAAGAAGACGATGAAGAAGATGATGATGAGGAAGAAGAGGAATGAGGCACCCAGTTGGGGTCCCCCTGGACTGCACTAGACAGTCGGCAAAAGCGTCTTGAGAGACTCTGATTTTATTTGCAAAAAAGGGAAAAATAAAATGTAAAAAAAATTTAGCCCAGTCCCCACCCATACCCACCCACACCCTACTACCCACTCCAGATTCCAACTTTTATGGACTAAGCAGCCACCTAGACTGGGACCCCCTGGGGATCCCCTCTGCTTCCTTCTGAAGATCCCCAACAGATACCCCAAACCCCAGGCCAACCGGCTCAGCACTGGTGCGGCTAAAATACTACCTAGCACAGGCCTCCGTGAGAGGGCACCCCAAACTACCTATGGGTCCAGCCCAGTGGGCCTCCACTCACAGGGAGCCCAGCGTGTCCCAACACTGGCACCCAGCAACTCCCCACACCCACAAGGACCTGACTCACTACTACCTATTCACCCCAAACTACCTATTTTGTTCCTGCTGGCTGCTTGCTACCTAATGTCGGCCCCTCCGGCCAGGGCCCTGTTCCTTTCGGCCAGCTTCTGGGGTCTCTGAGACTGTGCTGAGAAGGTGCTGGGTTTCTGGGACCAGGGCATTGGCTTATATTTAAATTGAATAATAATATATTTATTCCAAAGCATTCTGAGTGCTGCAACATAGACTCCCCTCCTTCTCTGGCATGGGCACCCCATGTGTAGGTCCATCCATCACACCCCACCTCCGGAGGGGAGCAACACCCCCCGCCCCCAGCTGCAGGCCTTTGGGTTTTGCTTTCCCCTTACTGGGATGGCAGAGATGCTCCCAGCCTTCCTGTACCGTCTCCCGGCCATGTTCAACTTGTATACCCTGACTCTTCCTACAATAGCAAATACTGTATCTTTGAACAACTTCTTTGTGTCACTTATATAGTCTCAGCTCATTTGTAAGACTGTCCAGACTTGGGAAGAATGTGTTAATGGGATTACTTTGGAGCATGGTGTGTTGTCTTGAGCTAATTGTACTGGGTGGGGCTGGCAGTGCCCTCCCAGCGCCCTTCATCTCCTGTGTTGTCCTTCATCCCCCCTCCCCCATCCGCTTTGCCTCTGCCCTGGGTTTCCCTATAGGGAAGTTCCCGTCTTGCCTAGCTAACCATGTTTTATGTAACAAAAATAAAGATGCTTGGTGACAAAGAAACACGGACTGCTTTGTCTCTGGGGCGGAAAAGAGAGGGTGGGCTTGGCCAGGTGGATGAACCCTGGAGGGAGGTTTGGGGTGCAGGCGTGAAAGGCTGAGCAGGTGGGGGTGGGGTCCGCGTACTGGTGTAAGTGCTGGTGGAATTCCTTTTTGTGCCATTTTTTAAAAAAAAATGTGTGGATTAGTGTATAGGTGTGTGTACTGATACACACATTGGGGAGGAGTGTATTTTTACGTGGGCTCATAATTGCACTTTAATATCCACAATGGGGAGTATTTACATACGTGTGCAAAGGAGAATTTTATGCAGTTTGTGTGTGTGCACAAACATCTCCCAAAGCCCAGAACCTTTTGCTTTGGTAGATATTTTATAGTGAATGAGCCTCCGTGTAATAATCGGTGGATTCCATGAATTCGGCCAAATCCCCTCTTTTGCGGGCTGAGAAAAGGCTATTTCCGCAACTGAGCTCTGGGCAATGTAGGTGCCCTGAACCCGGCTCCAGGCTAGGAGGTGGGACTTAACGTCCCTGTCCTCCCCCTTCAGAGTCTAACACTACGACTGAGGGGTACAGGGAGGGGCGGACCAGGTGCGGCATACCTGGGGTTGGAAGTCTTGGAGGGGTGTCTGACTATGCGGAAAATTAAGGGGGTCCATAGCCTGCACCAGCTCGAGCTGAGTGGGCAAAGAGCAGTCGCCAGTCTCCTGCCAGGGCTGCAATGGCTTTTAGCGCTTTTAACATAAACCTGGCCCAGTGCGACTGCAAAACCTGAGGCCCCCAAGTCAGGCGGTCTCCGTGGTAAGATGGCGCCGGTGTAAGAGCTGCCTCCTCTTAGTGATGGGGAAAGGGTCATAAATCCGTTGTTGTTTATGAAAATTTACAACTTTGCAATACAACTTTATGAGTTGTTCGGCCCTTCCATTGGCCGCTGTCGGTCATGTGGATGGGAACCGTGAACATGAACTTTTTATAATTTCCCTTGCGAGAATAGAGCCGCATTCTTTTGCTCCGCTCGGTCCTGCCTGCTTCGGAGCTCTCTGCCTTCCAGCCCGGCACGGCTGTGCTTTGTCCCGGCGATGGCGATCGAGGCGAGGCCCCGGTCCAGGCCGACCAGGTCGCTCCCGCTGGAGGTGCGGCGCGCTGGGCTCCCGGCTCCGCGGCCGTTGAGCGCCTCGCAACCTGGCTAATTTCCTGCGTCCTCTGGCACCGGGAAGGAGGGACCATCCGTCTCCCCGGCAGTTCAAGCGACAGCTGTCAGAGGGGCAGGAGCTTCTGGAGCCGCCATCTGAAGGTGAGACATGTGGGGAGACAGGGGCAAAGGTGGTGAGCTGAAAGCAGGGCACCCGGGGAGGTTTTGAAGAGGGCACACAGTCACCCTCAACCACATTTACCCATTACCCCCCCACACACACACACACACATCTCTCTCCCTCCCTTCCACTAATCCCTGGCTTACCCAGGGCAGTAATCCCCATCTTTCTTCAGCGGCACAGCGCCCTGGCACGGCCGCAGGCACTGAGGTCTCCCCCCCCCCTTCCCAGCACCCTCCCAGAGCCGCAAAGGAAGTGTCGCTGCACCCCCCGAGACCCTCTCCGGTTTGTGTTTCTTCCACCCACCCTCCTTTATTTACGATCCAATTGTTCGGACGGAATTCTCCCACAACTGGAGACCCTGCCTGACCTGGGAAGGTGGGAAGAAGTGAGGGGCAGGGGATTGATGGACCCGACAGGCGTTTTCAGGAGTACCAACACGGGCCCCTCCAGGTCTGTGTGACCGTGACCGTGTCGGGAGAGGAAGGTGGAGCGGAGAAACAAACAAGTACAGAAACTTACTAATTGGGCCGGAGTCCTTTCGCGGGGTTCGTGGGTGCGAGTGGAGTCTGCGCGCGGCGGAGAGAGCCGAGTGGTGCGCGGGTGGGATTCTGTGGTGGACGGAGGAAAGGATGGGGTTAATCACTGAGTGTTGCTTGGCGGGAAGTTTCGGAGTGGAGGACCAAGTGATGTTTGTTGCAAGTGGCAGGGGCACGCAGCTAAGGCTCAAAGAAGGACGACCACTGAATGTGGGCGATTGAGGGACCCCCCCTGCCCACTCGCAGGTCGTGAGCGCAGCGGCTGGCTACCGCACGGCCATCAGAGAAGCGAGGTGACCGTGGAGCTGCCCTGCAGGAGGCGCGGAGCGCGCCACGGGGGCGTCGGCGGGAAGTCGCCTAACGGTGACACAGACTACGGCTTGGCTGCGGTGCTTCTCGGCCAGATTGGTCCCAGGAGCTTTCCGGGACAGCGATGAGAAATCTCCTTGTGGTTGGGGGACTGGAGTGTTGTTGTTTTAAATTTGCGTTTTGCTTTGAACAGTTGTTTTCCCGTTTTAGGGGAATGCTTGGGTGTGCACTGATGGGTGGAGGAACGGCCGTGGGTATTCGCGACGTGCACCCGCGTGGTGGATGCGCTCGTGCCGGATAAAGAGGCGCATTTGCATCCCCCGGCCGCGGGCGGCCTGACTGCGGCTGCCGCGGGCCGATTATTTATTGCGACCGCGCCGAGCGCTCGCTGCTGCCACGCTGTGGCCGTTGCCGGGACCAGCGCCAGTCACAGCGTCGGGCAGCCTGGCGCGACTGCTGCGCGGGCGGCCCAGAGCTTCCCCAGCGAGGAGAGGGGCGAGGGAAGACCTGAGGGGCGGCCTCTCAGGGTCGGACGGGCCGGGAAGCTCTGCCGCATTGCCCACCCGTCCTGACGGGACTGGACGCCGAACTAGACTCGGGCCTCCCCCGCGCCCCAGAACCATGGAGACTGGTTGCACAGGCCGCCTGGCACGTCATGGCTGCCTCTGTCCAAACTGCGCGTCCAGGCGCCCGGGGAGCGCATGCTGGTTCGGGGGATGCGTCCTCTCTGGGATTTGGAAGTCGGAGAGAGAGCACTTGTAGACCCTAGGCCGGCAGGGCCGGCTCTGGCGTGGAAGGCAGGCGCTGGCTACTGTCAGGGCCCGCACACGCAGAGGCCGCACCTGTGTGCTCTGGGCTCTGGCCTGGGCCAGAGGGCCTGGTAGGCGCAAAAGGGTGGCCTTCCAGGGGCCCGCAGACACCAGCCAGTCGCCCTCCAGGCTGGCAGAGATCAGTGGGCAGCTCAGGGACAGAGCGGATGGGGAGGTCTTGCTCTCCCTCCTGTGCCCGCGTTGAAGAGTAACTGAAAGGTAAGTGGATTTTTTGTGTGGCTTTGACCTAGAAAACAGAGTCTTGGCGGCCATTCTCACGTCCCAAGAGGGGCTCCCTCCAGCGTCTGGGGGCGCTGTTCTTGCCCGAGTCTCTGTCTCTGTCGCTCTCTGTGTCTCTGTCTTTCCCCTCCCTCTCTCTCTCTCTACATATATGATATATATAGAGAGATGTATATATACATATATTACATATATGTATATGATTAGAGAAATAAATTGGGCAGCTGCCAACATGATATGAACCAGCCTTGGCTAACACATAGAGATTTCAATTTAATAGATTATTTTCCATCACAGTACCTTTAGAAGCCAGAAATTATTATATATAAATAGAGAAATTAGGGAAATTAACTGAAAAATCAAATTCTCTCATTGGCTGGGACAAATATTAGAATAAAGTCCCAGGTCAAATCATAACAAATAATAATGGTAGGAGTAAGCACCCACCAGCCGTAACATGTGTGGGACCTAGAGGAACGAAGCAGAAATTATAAATACCGGCATTTATCAACATGTCCAAAAGGTTATATTTATTCTTTGTAATAACTGGCTTGAAATCACTGTCAGCGGATGGTCTTGTTAGAGAAACAATAACCCAAACATGATTTTCTATCGGCGTGGTTTTAAAACAAAACAACTCCCTTTATTTTTTTGACTCTTTGAGTTCCCCCCCACACACACACACACAGTTTGTCTCCCTTCCCTGAACAAGTGAGGGGAAATGTTAAATTCTAGTCCCTCCTTCCAGGCCCTTCTTTAAATAAGCAAAGGAGGAACTTTCTGGCTCAGATGGATCTGGGTGCGGACTGAAAGCTTTTGAGCAAGCCCCCATGCGTAGACAGCCAGGGTTCCAAGGGTACAGGCTACCGCTCTGAATAGATCGAGTTCAGGCGATTCCTTTTGCATTTTTCCCTTAGGGGAAGTGAGGACAAGGCAGGGGAGGGATTAAAAAGCAAAGAAGAGACTGAAAAGGTCCTTGCCAAATCCCTCAAGGGGCATGGCTAGCTCCCCAGCCCTGAACCCACTCCCTGCTCTCATGAGTTACACAGACCTTATAGACACCCTCCGGAAATTCAACCGAATCGTATAAATAGTCTTTCTTCAAACTCCACAGAATGGAGGATTGTAAAAGCTAATTCAAGGGGTTTTACAAGCCCCACCAATACAGTCATAAAAATGCCACTGGAAAGATATAACATTTTATAAAATGAGATTGATCCAGGCGCTGTAAAAGTCAACTCTAGCCAAGGCACCCTTCTCCGACGAGAGACAGCAGCTCAGGACAGGCTTTTCGGGTTCTTGTTGGGGAAGGCTGGGCCTGGGTCCATGGTGGGGGTTGGGGGGGAAGGAAAGCAATTCAGACGGGGTTTGGAGCCGGAGAGTTGGAGCTCGGGATTCTGGAGCAAGTGCAGGCAGTATTCCCCACCTCGACCTCCCCAAATAGTCCTAGCAAGGGCAGGAACGAGAGCACAAGCCAGGGCAGCACCCAGGAAACCCAGCACATGAGTTAGCCCCACCGCCTTGCGAGCTGGCCTCTGTGCTAGGCTGGACTCTGTCCCCTGTGTCTTGGGGATGAGGATGAGGACCGTGTCCACATCTGCAACCCCTCTGCTCTGGGCGGTCCGGTGGATGAGCACTCCAGGGCGCTGGGCAAGGGGAGAGGACCCAGGGAGGCCGGACATTGGAGCTCAGCTCCCGGGCGACTCCCTGGAGCTCGCTTCTTAGGGAAACACAGGTTTCTGGCCTCTGGGTTCCGGGTTCAGAGGAAGTACAGGGAGGACTCAGAACTGGTGGAGATGCTTTGAGGGCAGGAGGGCGCTGGCCATTGGAGGGAGCCCATCGGAACTCCCGCAGATGGTGACTTAGAGGAGACGGAAGCCGGATGGGCTGGAAGTGATAGTGGTTTGACTGCGTTCTGGTCAGCTCCAGGTGAGCCCTGCCCGCTGGGTTGCGAGACCCTGTCCCCCTATTGCACACCCACCCCCGATGGGAGAGAGGAAGGAGAGAGGGAAAAGGGAAGATGCCCCCCCGTCCCCGCCTAAGGCGTAGGGGTGAGTCGCGGGGCGTGAAGGCCGCGCCTCGCGCAGCCCCTTCTCCTGTTCGCGCGCCGGCACCCAAGGACAGGGGCGCGCAGGGGAGGGGGCGGACTCAGGGCCACGCTGGGAGGGCCGGCGGGCGGGGGAGCCAAGCAGCGGGGTCACCGCCCTTCTGGGCGCAGGGCTGTCAGGTTTCCTGTTTGGAGAGGAAACCCTGTAAAATTCAACTGGGGAGGGGGAAAGGTGGGGAGGAGGAAAGAGCAGGCCTGCCTGGGCCTTGGCGGCGGCTGGTGCCCCGAGCAGGGCCTGATCTGCAGGCCCCTGTCCGGGCCGTGCCGCCGCGGGCGCCTCGGGAGGAGAGCCGGGCCTGCTGGCTGTGCGCGCCCATTAATCTGCGGGGCGGGCGGGCGGCGGGCGGGCTGGGGGCTGTTTGTAACTTTGCTGCCTCGGTCGCCGCGGTCCCTGGGGAGCGGGCTCCGGCGCTCGCTCCCATTGGCCGCCGCCGCGTCAGCTGGTGCGATTTGCTGCTGTCGCTTTTGGCGTTCGGCCATCCAGAAACAAACCAGTTCGATGACTACTAATAGTTATAGCCAGATGTACTAATACACAACAAATCACAGTCCTGCAGAGGGGCGCGCAAATGAGTTCCTATTTTGTGAATCCCACTTTCCCGGGAGCCTGCCCAGCGGCCAGGACTCTTTCTTGGGCCAGCTGCCCCTCTACCCGGCCGGCTATGACGCGCTGAGGCCCTTCCCGGCCTCGTACGGGGCGTCGAGCCTCCCGGACAAGACGTACACCTCACCTTGTTTCTACCAACAGTCCAACTCGGTCCTGGCCTGCAACCGGGCGTCCTACGAGTACGGGGCCTCGTGTTTCTATTCTGATAAGGACCTCAGTGGCGCCCCCGCCCTCGGGCAGTGGCAAGCAGAGGGGCCCCGGGGACTACCTGCACTTTTCTCCCGAGCATCAGCAGTACAAACCCGACAGCAGCAGCGTGCCGGGCAAAGCCCTCCATGACGAAGGCTCCGACCGGAAGTACACGAGCCCGGTGTACCCCTGGATGCAGCGGATGAACTCCTGCGCTGGTAAGGCATCCCCCCTGGCACCCCCAGAGGAGTGGAGAGAGAAAGGGGTGGAGGCAGGGCGAGAAGGAAGGAAGTGAAAAGAGAGAAGACAGAAAGAGACTCTGGAGAGGAAGAGGAGGAAAGAATGCAAAGTTTCTTTGCCTTAAAAAAAAAAAGAAAATCAATCCACCATCACAAAATCAACCTACTCCCAACGGGGCAATCAGGCTATGGCAGAGAAAGGCAGGCCTCAGTGCCAGTCGTAAGGTGACACCTTAGGGGAGGTTGGGGTCATTGACAGGATGGGGGAGACTGTGTGATAAGGGCAACCTACCCAAGTCTGGTGGAAAGCAGGGCTGGTCGGCCTGCCCCTAGGTAGCAGGGTGCTCAGTGCCAGGAGAGGGCATCTGCCGGGCCCTAAACTCCCTCCCCTCCCAGCCCCCTCTCTTGTCTTTCACCACTTAGGGTAGCCAGAGGCCCTCCCCTGGCCTCTCCCAGGGTCTCCCCAAAGTCATGGAGGGCCACATCCCCAGCCTCAGGATTTTCCCTCTCCCTCCTCCCTCCTCTCCTCCCCCTTCCACTCCTTTGCTCCCTCACAACCAACTTCTGCCTCCTTCTGAGGCCTTCCTGAGTCGCACACACCCAACTCCAGTACAGCCCTCACCCTTGGGCCCTTTGACAGCAGAACAGATGCCCCACACAGTTCTATATTTTCCAGAATCCCAGATCGTCCCTGGATCCATTGCTCTGCCCCCTGATTCCCCAAAACTCCACAGGGAATCTCTAGACCTGGACGAAGCATGCGGACTTTGGAACAACATCGAGTGTCTTTTGCTTAAGCCCTGCTTTTTTTTTCCAAGGGATTACTACTTCTTCTAAAGGTCCATATGTCTAATGGGGCACTTGTAAAAAGTAAAGCAGGCTGACCCTGGAAAAATCTCTCTAAAACAGGCTGAGCTCAGAAACGGCTGGCCAGTCAGTCTCTCTCTTCAGAGAGACCTTGAATTCAGAGTGTGAATTCAGGGTGTCAGCTCTGGGGAGCCCCACACTCACCCACACTCAGACAAACAGCACCCCCCACAAATACAGGGCTTGGGTCTCCTGAATTGAGACGGACCCTTCAGTTCTTTGGCATGGTTTTCTTACCAAACAGATTTTTCAAAAACAAAACCTTCTCATCCAAGTCATTTTAGATGCAAACGTCTCGCTTGATAGGAAGGGTGCTTCCAAGCTCGCGGTGGGCCCCAGATTTTAGGTGTGAGAGGCAGGCAGTTTTCAGCGCAGAGGCCAGGGCCCAGGACTGAGGGGCTGGCGGGGGTGGGCCGCGGGAGCCTGACTTACCGGCGCCCGCCTTTTCTACCCGCAGGTGCGGTGTACGGAGTCACGGGCGCCGAGGCCGCCAGACCTACACGCGCTACCAGACGCTGGAGCTGGAGAAGGAGTTCCACTTCAACCGCTACCTGACGCGGCGGCGCCGCATCGAGATCGCCAACGCTCTTTGCCTCACCGAGCGCCAGATCAAGATCTGGTTCCAGAACCGCCGCATGAAGTGGAAAAAGGAAAATAAACTCATCAATTCCACCCAACCCAGCGGGGAGGACTCAGAGGCAAAGGCGGGCGAGTAAACGCCGTGGGCAGCCACCAGGCCAGCGCCGCCGCAGCTACTTCCCTCGGCTTTGCCCCTTTGCCTTCTCCTGCTCCCCAACTTTTCTTCCGCCATCGGGGCCTCCGCAGTTTCAGGGCAGCCCGGAGCTTTGCCAACGTCTGAGCATTTATTTCTTACAAAAACCAAACAAAACCATTCAAAATTCCCACCGCAGCCAGTGCCAGCGGTGGAGCAAGGCTGCTGGCACATACAGCCCTCCTTTCCAAGGCTGTCTAAGAGGGCCCCCCGGAATTCATCCCAGGATCTCCCCTGAGCTGGCAACTTGGGGGTTACTGGGAAGGAAAGAACCCCAGGCCCAGCCTCCTCTGGCGTCTTGGGCGTTTGGCCTCTTTCCCTCTCGCCAAGTCCCTGCAGGACACCACCAAATCCACCCTATTCCTGGAGAGAGGAGGCCCACAGGCTGCCCCCCAACCCTGCTCTGGCCTCCCAAGTCACCTCAGTCAGGAAGAACCTCGAGGAACAAAGGGGACCCCCAGGCGAAGCCTGGGCTTTCCGCTGACGGGCATCGGTTTGTGGAAGTGCGGCTCGGCACAGCCAACCTGGGCGCGGATGGAACTTTCCAGCCCCGGTTACTCCTGGCTCCCGAAGGCTCCAGGCTTTGGAAGGCTGGTTCTGCCGCTGATATTTCCCGCTCTACCACCACGGTCGCTTTCAGAACCCAAGGAGGAGGCCCAGGGGCATAGGAGCAGCGAGAATCTGGGCTTCCCAACGTGCCAGGGTGCCACGACTGGCCTCCAGCGGGAGGCGCCTGCCTGGCCTTTCGGCTCTATTTGTGATTTACTTTCGTCTTGCAGAACCCGGGGAAATAATTACGGACATACACTAAGCGCTGTCCCGAAATGCTTTCATTAACGCCGTCATTTTACTCCTGGCGGTTTAAGCAGGACCCGGGCAACTCGGCCCACGGATCGTCGGTCCCCTGCAGCTTCTGGGGCTGCGGGGAGTCTGCACCCACCGGCTGGGTTCGCCGAGAACCCTCCGACTTGGGGCCGGGCTGACTGCAAGGAAGCGACCGGGTGGTGAAGAATCACTGGCTGGATACTTAAAGCAAATCCAATAGCCAACTAATGACACGAAAACCATATTTACAAGAGAGAAAAAAATCGACTCCGGTTATAAACGTGTATGGAATTTGACCTCGCCTCGGAGAAACACTACACAAAAGCTATCTTTAATAGACGCCTGTCATTTAAGAGCGGCAGGGACACTGTCCCTCATGCGCTCGCAAAAACAGAGCCGTAATTGTAGCTGCTGCTGCGGGCAGGATTTATTTCTCCAATTGGCTAAATGGCCTCCCCACTTCCCCGAAGGTGATATCTGTATTTTCAAATTTCAGAGCTGCCGGCAGGAAGGGCAAAAACCGACCCCAATCTCGACACAAAAAAAATAAGAGGGGCTGCACAGCGGGGAAATAAAGTTGTTGTAAATAAAATCCAAGTCACCAGATCTCCCCCCTAATCCTCTGCATCCTCGCCGGGCGCGATCGGCAGCTGACGGCCTCACAATTGGTACATCCTAATGGAACTGCGAGGGAAATGCAATAATTTTGCCATAATGGGCTGTAACCTCACTTCGACCCCGGCCCTTGCAGCCCCGGGTCGGAAGCGGAGCGATGCGCTCTGTCTCCAGCGGGTGGCGCTCGAGTCCGACTGAACGGTGGCGGCGGGCGGCGGGAACGCGCCTGGGGCGCGCGCGCCACCCCTCTCGCCTCCACCCAACTCCCCCATTAGTGCACGAGTTTACCTCTAGAGGTCATCAGGCAGGATTTACGACTGGACAACAAAAGCACGTGATTCGAAGTCGTACCCCATATTTGGGTGCCTACGTAGGGAGGGAACCAAGTACATGTCCCAGTCATTTCCATAATTCATCATAAATTGTGCAAGGGTGCTATAGACGCACAAACGACCGCGAGCCACAAATCAAGCACACATATCAAAAAACAAATGAGCTCTTATTTTGTAAACTCATTTTGCGGTCGCTATCCAAATGGCCCGGACTACCAGTTGCATAATTATGGAGATCATAGTTCCGTGAGCGAGCAATTCAGGGACTCGGCGAGCATGCACTCCGGCAGGTACGGCTACGGCTACAATGGCATGGATCTCAGCGTCGGCCGCTCGGGTTCCGGCCACTTTGGCTCCGGGGAGCGCGCCCGCAGCTACGCGGCCGGCGCCAGCACGGCGCCCGCCGAGCCCAGGTACAGCCAGCCGGCCACGTCCACGCACTCGCCTCCGCCTGACCCGCTGCCCTGCTCCGCCGTGGCCCCCTCGCCCGGCAGCGACAGCCACCACGGCGGGAAAAACTCCCTGGGCAACTCCAGCGGCGCCTCGGCCAACGCCGGCAGCACCCACATCAGCAGCAGAGAGGGGGTTGGCACGGCGTCGGGAGCCGAGGAGGACGCCCCCGCCAGCAGCGAGCCGGCGAGCGCGCAGAGCGAAGCCGAGCCCGGCGCCGCCCGCCCAGCCCCAGATCTACCCCTGGATGCGCAAGCTGCACATAAGTCATGGTAAAGCCTTTTTCTAAACCCACGCTGCCGCGGGGGCGCGGCTCTCGTTCCCCCTCTCCTTTACCGCCTTCGCTCCCTGTCTCTTCCCTGCTCCTGCCTCACCCAGCCCCGTGCAACCTCTCCCCGCCGCGCTCCTTCCCCTGCCTCCTTCTTCCTCCTCTGTTCTCTGCAGCGCCCAGCGCTCGCAAAGGGGAGGCTGAAAGCGGCCGCTGGCCACGCAAGTTTAGACGTTCGAAGGAGTGGGGGAAGGAGAAATCCCATCTCGAACCCCAGCGCCTTGGAACGCGCTCCCGGGTCAGTCCAGCCGAGCAGGGCGCAGTGAGGTAGAGGATGGCAGTAGGGGCCGTGAATCGGGCTTGTCAAGGCGGATAATTTATGAGGAGCGCTACACTGGGGAAACAGCGTTACTAATTAGAGTCCCCGAAAAATAAAGGGGGTTGGGGGGGAAAATAATCCCAGCGAGAGCGGCGAGATTCTGAAGTTTAGGGGCGTGAGGGAGAGGCAGGGGAAGGGAAGGAAAAAAGAAAACAGGGACCCCGAGTGTGCATGCAGGAACAGGAGGCGGCTCTCGGGGCTGGAAGTTTAAAAGGAGGGAGGGACGTTGAGGCCACCGGGGCTCCCAGAAAAAGAGACTTGCTTTGCTGGGTTTCTGAGCAGCAGGCGGCCTTGCGAAGGCTGCGCCCTAACTCGGGGCGCACCGGGCAGGACCCGAGAACTGGAGGGGGCTGAGCGAGAGCCAGCCAGCCATGGCGATCCTCCGGGACAGGGGGACAAGCAGCTCCAGTCTCAGCTGGGCCGATTGTTCCCAGAGTCCAAATTGTATTGTTTCCAGCGTAGAAAGGAAGAGGGAAGGAAATTCGGGAGGGGTGGGCAGGCGAGTTGAGGACTTGTTGAGCTTCTCGCCCCCCCACCCCTTCCCCTGGGCTCCTGGCTTGGGACTCTGGCCCTTGCCGCTGGCCAGTTTTGGGAACCAGGGGTTGCGGAGTTGGTGGCTAAACCGCTGGCTTTTTTCTTGCAGACAACATAGGCGGCCCGGAAGGCAAACGGGCCCGGACGGCCTACACCCGCTACCAGACGCTGGAGCTGGAGAAGGAGTTCCACTTCAACCGCTACCTGACCCGCCGGCGGAGGATTGAAATAGCACACGCTCTTTGCCTCTCCGAGAGACAAATTAAAATCTGGTTCCAAAACCGGAGAATGAAGTGGAAAAAAGATAATAAGCTGAAAAGCATGAGTATGGCCGCAGCGGGAGGGGCCTTCCGCCCCTGAGTCTCTGAGCTCTGAGCGTTCAAAGTACTGGGCAGTATTAGCGGAGCTGCATAGTGTCAGTACTAAGGTGACTTTCTGAAACTCCCTTGTGTTCCTTCTGTGAAGAAGCCCTGTTCTCGTTGCCCCGATTCATCTTTTAATCATGAGCCTGTTTATTGCCATTATAGCGCCTGTATAAGTAGATCTGCTTTTCTGTTCATCTCTTTGTCCTGAATGGCTTTGTCTTGAGAAAAAAATAGATGTTTTAACTTATTTATATGAAGCAAGCTGTGTTACTTGAAGTAACTATAACAAAAAAAGAAAAGAGAAAAAAACACACAAAAAGTCCCCCCTCGACCTCGTTTAGTGCCAATGTTGTGTGTTGCACTCCAGTTGTTTAACTGTGCATGTGAGTGGAAGTGTTCCTGTCTCCAATAGCTCCAAGCTGTTAAAGATATTTTTATTCAAACTACCTATATTCCTTGTGTAATTAATGCTGTTGTAGAGGTGACTTGATGAGACACAACTTAACTTGTTCGACGTGTAGTGGCTAGTGACTCTGTGACGAAAACTGTGACTCCGGGCGGTGTGTCCCCTGCGTGCCTTTGTAGGACCCTTTGCACGAACTCTGGAAGTGGCTCTTATAAGCGCAGCTTCAGTGATGTATGTTTTTGTGAACAAAGTTACAAATATTGTCCAACTCTGGCTGTTTAAGCAAACTGTGATCAGCTTTTTTTTTTTTTTTGTATTTGTTTTTAAGGAAAAAATACTGACTGGAAACAAACAAAAAAAAATAAACTTTCTATTGTAAATTCTCTGTAAAGTCTGGTTTGTGCCAAGTAGCAAGCGGCGCCTCTTTCTGCTCTTGTCTGTCCTGTTCTGGAAGGTGCGTCTGAGGCTACCTGAGCATCTGGCCTGTGTGTAGACACTTCAGAGGAACACCCTAACCCACGGCCTCTCTAACTCTGACCTCTTAGAAAGTTCAAGGCAAAGGTAGAAAAACTAGAGATGGTTCCAAAGTTGGAATCCAACTGTTTCCTCTCTGCGGAAAACAACTTAACTTTCTGGGTACCAAAAAAAGAAAAACTGGGGAAAGAGAGAAAGGAGAGACCAAGGGCTTTGTTATCGGCCTTCAGGCCCACACAGAAGCTGCCTTCCCTAGGGCCACTCTAGGCCTTCAATTGCTAAGAAGGCTTCTATGCACACTCTTGGCCCCCAACCAGCCTGCCCTTAGCCCACCCCAGCACCCCTTCCCACTCCTCGCCCCCTGAACCCACTTGGCTTCTTTCACTACAATTAATTTGCTACAAATGGAAGGTACTTACCCCATCCTAGTTGGATTGGGAAACTCCTCAGAGCAGCTAAAGCGCAACTAGAGATTTGCACATTTACGGACTGCTTACACTGATGCCGTCTTTCCTTTTAAAAGTTATAAAACAGTAAACTTTATAAGCCCCAGTTCGGCTATATGACATTTGGGTGCCAAATGAATAGGGTTTGTCTATGAATTAGATCGTAAAATCATCCATAGCACAGACAGATCGGCTCACTGGCTATAAAGCGTCACGTGGGGCCATTAAAGTAAGTTTTATGGTTTTGGGGAGTTGACATCCAACATTATATACCACATAACATATAATCTCACTGACGGTGGACTCCATTTGACTCTTTTGCAGGCTACGTGGTGCCTCCTGGTCATCCAAATTGTCAGTTTTAGGTCCAGAAGTGTCCAAACCACAAGTTCTCAAAAGTCTGAAAAATGGCTCCCTCTGAGTTAAGGTAAGCTGGTCTCTTGCGTGTGCTTTTGAGTTTATTTGTACTCTGAAAACTTTCTTCTCTCTCTCTCTCTCTCTCTCTCTCTCTCTCTCTCTCTCTCTCAATAACTGTGAGGTTGCCTCTGAATTCAAAGGTAGAGCAAATTTTTCCTGGACCCCAATTAGCAGCACCAGGCGCTGAGCCCTGCGGAGGCCGCAGGGTGACGGCCCGGTGGTTGCTGGCCGCATCCCCAGGCCCAACTTTAATTGTTGCCCAACCGCGGATGTTAATAACTTCCGCTGCTCGCTAGCCGGCCTTCAAAAAAAAAAAAAAAAAGAGAGAGAGAAAGAAAAAAAAGAAAGAAAGAAAAAGAAAAGAAAGAAAAAAAGATTTTTTTCCTTTGGCTTACTGATGGGCCTGTGAGCCGAAATTTGGCAGGGCCGCACCCCCAAGCCAGCCGGGGCAAGCGGGTTGGGGAATCTGGGGGTATCCTGGTGCCCTACGGTGGGGGCTGGGAGCGTGTGGGGCGCCGGAGTGCGGGCGGGCGCCGAGGGCCATGCTATGCTGCCGAGTGAGTGCTTGGAGTTTGAAAGAAAGGCCTGAGCAGGGCCGAGGCGGACCAGGCGGGATTCCTCCCAGGGCGGTGGCAATACGTCTTGGCGGGCCGGGGTCATTTGGCAGGACTGCATTGAGGCGGCTGCCTTGGGGCCGCTCGCAAGCTGGCTGGGGAGCGCCCGAGGGTGGCAGGGGCCGGCCAGACGCGGGCCGTACCTCCAGCCTGGGCCCCTGGGTTGCTAGGCCCAGCCAGGCTGGTAGCGCCCACGGGACCTCGCGGAGTGCGAGTCTCTCCCTGGGGCCGGGGCCTAGCACCCCTCCCCCTGCCCATGGGACCAGGCCCTGAACCTTGTTCGCCCGCACTGTTTCTTTTTTATTTCAGTGGGACTGTTCTCACCCGCCTGTGAGTCTGAAGCAATAAAGTTTATGGCCGGATTTAACTTTAGTCTTTGAATCCCTAGGTTCAATGAAAGGGGATAAAGCGCTTTCTTTTCTTCCGCCTTCGCCTTTCTTCTCTTGCTCCTTTCCCCTTTCCTCTCCTCCTTTGTAGAATTGAAACATCCATGCTCAGACCCCTCAAAAGGCAACTTAGGCAACCCCCAGATGACTCTAAAGATGAGAGAAAGGTACCCCCCTTTAAACCGATGGCCAAATTCTCTCTCCCAAACTGTGCCCTAAAGTTTGGGGGGAAATTGAGGTGTCTTCAATGCCCAACTTGAAAGCCTCTTGAGCCATTAGGTTGTTTTTCCTGACGCGTCATAAAAGGGTAGTTTAGGGAAGAAATGGCTCGTTTGTCAGTAGGAGATTTCCGCCTTTCTTTTGTTAGCTGCGCTTTCTGTTTGATCCCAGGAAATTTACATAATCTATGATTTCCAAAATAGTCCCCGTATTGCACCAACGGGTGAAATAAGGTGAAATAAAATTTTTCCCTGGGTACAATTTCAGCGTGGCTTCAGCCTTTCCTCTTCCCCTGCCATTCTTCAGTGGAAAAACCTTGGTTGGGGACCCTGTGTCCTAGCCTAGAGTCTTTCTCTGGATATATTCCCCTTGAGGGTCCTAGCAGATCCCCCTGTAGTAAGCCATAACCCCCCAAATCAGGAATGAAGTAGGAAAGCAGGAATTTCCATCTTCAGGTGCTTTTATGCCTTAAGTGAGGCGAAAACTCATTGGTAAAAATATTTCCTAAGTTCTTCAGTAAAATGTAAAGCACTTTCGAACATTGCTTTAAAATTTCAATCAATTTGAATGTGCAGAGTTCACTTACCCACCACCTAAGTCCAACAGATGGTCCCAAGGCTGAACCTGGGAAGTGGTTTTGAATAATGGAGTCCATTTTTAAGCAGGGGCCGGGGTGGAGGTTTGAAATCATTCTGGGCAACCTTTTTGAGAGAGCTCTGAGGGCATTTAGGGGGGATGTGCTGACATCCAGGAGGGAGCCAGGGTGGAAATGTGCGGTCTGTGGACTGCATACATCCATGACAATTCTGAAGTCTTTGTTTTGACTATTCTGTTTTGGGATCTTGACTGGAAAATATTGGACTAAGGTTCTATTTTAGTGACTCACTTGTGACCTTGTTTGGGAAATTTCTTGCTGACTAAAAGTAGCAGTGGAGAAAAGAGTGATTGGGGTGCTGGCCCCTTCCTTGGTGAGACTTGTGTGGGGGAAGCCTCCCCATCACCTGCATAGCAAGGCCCAGCCCACAGTGCTGGAAGGGCAGCAAGACTGTGGACTGGTTGCTACTGTCATACAATCTTTGCTGTATGGAGTAAAGAATTCGGGACTCTGAATATTGTCATCTAGCGTGTTTTGGTCTGGTTTCGTTATCACCCAACTTTAGAGTGGAAGAGGGCAACCCAACTCACATGAAGTTAGATGACTTTTTTTTAAATAGCCTCTGGTAAGACTTCTTTGAGCATGATCCGTAGTATTCTTTTCTTATCACTGTCAGAGGAAGCATTGTGTAAATAGATAAGTTATGTTTTCATGTACAGTCTTTTGGTCACTTCATCCCCACCCTCACTCCCGCCTCAATTTATTTAGGAAAAACATTTCTGTTGTTGAAAGCTTTATGAAGACATCCAGTCTCAGAACTGAGAAAGGGGGGAGGGATGAGAGAGAGAGAGAGAGAGAGAGAGAGAGAGAGAGAATTTGTGCTCTCACGTGCACACATGTACTCGCTTGCACCCTCCTCTTTTGGAAAAAGGAGAAGGCGTCTGAGATGTGCAGGGCACAGTTTGTTTCTACAAGCTTAAAAGACAATATTTCCTGAACTATAAATATAATAGGAAGCTTCTGGTCACACCTACTTAGGAGTTTGTTAGGGTTTCCATGGTCTAATTTCACAACATTATGCCAAGATTACCTTTCTCTTGCTCTTCCTCCCTGCCTCATTGTTGGAGGCTCTGGGCAAACAAGACAGAATTCCCTACCAGAACTTGAGCCATGTTTATTTGTTGGGATATGAAGAATATTTTATCCAAGCAATTAGTGTGGGGAGGGCAAATCACTGCCTGAAAGCTTGACTATTAAAGATGAAAACAGTCCTTTTAGTTTAAAAATTGTCCTTGGACGCCCTCCCATCTTTTTGCTCTGAAGCTCTGAGCTCAGGGTTTGCCTACCACAGAGAGTGCAGAATCCTGGGGCTTGATTCCCTTTGCTCCTAAGGCAACCTGACTTTCTTGTCTGTCAAGAGCTAGGAATGGGGATCCCAGGCTGGGCTGGGGTAGGGGTTCAGTCTAGCCTCTCACCCACAAAGGAAAGTGGAGACTCAGCCTTCCTCATCTTAACCCCTTGGAAAAGGTGCCCAAGTCTGCTTTTTTTAAAATTTTGTTTTATTGGGGTGTGATTATTACAAAGAAAGTTGTCCTGATCTCCTCCCAGCAAAGCGGTCTTTTCAATAATAATATTTGTTATGAAGGTTATTGGGTAATTATTGCGATTTTGTGAAGCTGCCTTGGCTAGAGGTGAAGTCTGTCATCGCCTAACAAATGACGCCCGCGCAGTTCACTGCCGGGTTAAGTAAATGCAGAGAAGATAAATCTGCACACCCTGGAATCGCCAGCAGAGCACGCTTTAGCACAAGTTCACAGTCAACGCGCCTGCCTGGGCCGCATCGCCAACAATTAGGGCTTCGTCTTTATTTTTAAATAAAGAGGGGGAAAACAGTCTCCAACTCCTGTTGCCTGCCACCTTCCCTCTTCCCCTCTATCCTTTCATTTTTTTTGTGAGACACCCACCCCACCCCTCCACCAAAAATTTCCCTCCTCATATATAATAGAGATTTCACAATAATCTCAGTCCTATCCAAATGCTGACAAAAAGGAGTAGGAGGGTGATTTGACAGGAAATACTGTCAAAAACATAAAAAATGTAGTGAGTTCCCTTTTCCTTCCAAAAGCAGTGGCAGAAACAGGGCACCCCTGAGATCCTGGAGGGGGGCTTCCACCTGAAAAGAAGAGGTTCAGCTTTGTGTATCTTTGTGGTTAGTGCGTTGCAACTGCAGGTCAAAAAGTTGAGGGTCAAAAGTTTACGTGTGCAGCACTCTTAGTCATCTGCCCAGACAGAGCTGGATGTCAATGTTAGAGCTGCGATCTTGACTCTCAGCACAAAAGATAAAATGGCTCCAGTGACGTGTATCACCGTATGGACTCCAGGTGAACCCTAGTGGCTGAATGACCTCAATTACGAAGGAAAGGATAGAAAATTCCTCTTTTCAAGAGTAATACATGCTGTATTTCATCTTGAATTATCGCTCCCATTCTGAGGGAATAGCAGCAGGTAAATAGGCATAGATTACTGCAACACCAAACACCTTTAGTATGCTGGAGAGCTGGGAGTCTGTGGGTGGGTTGCTTACAAAAGAACAAAGCTCCAAATTCATCAGTGGATCTTTCAGAAATAAAGTAGCAGGTTTCCAGCGTTCCACAATATTTCTGAAGGCAAGAAAACTGAGCAGCAAACTTCTTTTATTTGAAAATGGCACTAATGATAGACCAGCTCCCACCCCCCTTTTAGTATATAGAGGAGACTTCTAAAGTGTGTGAGAACAGGATAAATATGTGCACTTATTTTGCAAAAAAATATATATGTATTCTTTGCCCTTTGCAAATGACGAATGTGTTTTCTGAAAGGGCATCCTCCTAACTTACAGTAAGGAGTTCTCAAAACCTGGGAAAGTGATGGGGGGACGTTGCAAACCTTCCCAAAAGGGACAGCAGTCCTCCACCTCCCCACCCCCCACTTGCCAGAAGATGTTTCTGGGTACCACATAATGTTCCTGTTGTTGGAATGTTTCACGAGGTTTCTAGTAAAACTCAATGTGGGTGATAGGGTACAGTCTATAAGCAAACAGCTAAACTTTTAAGAATATGTCATTTGAGCAAGAGGTGGCGGTCACAAATGGCAGACCACCAGAACAGACTTCTGTCTCCAGAAAATATTCCTTAAAAATACACTTAGAATAAAGGCGAAGGAGAGGGGAAGTAAGTTCAGGAGGAAGGTTGGGAAAGCCGAAAAGAAAGGAATAGTGTATTAAGGAAGCAGACTGGAACCATGGCTCATGTGTGAGTTACAACTGGACAGTTGAATATTTTTGCTTTTCATGCATCCGTATTAACTGCAAGTGTTGCTACCATTAGAATCTATTTTCCCAGGAGACATAATTTTATTTTCTAGGTATTGATTTTCAAGTATTCAGTGTAGGAAAAGAGAGGAGGAAAGATAAAAAATTGTTCTCAGTTTTTATTTTTATCTTGAGATAAGCTTGTTCAACGACTCCAAATACAGACTCTTTCAGAGATGTTAAGACCATCCCCATCTGGCTGATTAGATTTACTGGTGCCAGGTACATTCAGTGGTAAAGTAAATATTTCCCAAACACTGCTTCATGGAAGTAATCAGATCACTTCCACTGTGCAATGTGTAAAGTTTTCACTCTGGCCAAGAGCTTGAAGCCAAATGGGGGTGTGCCAGATGAAAATAGAAGAAAGAGAACAACTGTGGTGATGCCTGTTATAGCAATGAACACTTCCAACACATCTGGGCTAGTGAAATGAAGAAAACTGAAATCCGCTCCATCACTTACCAAGGCGATTGCGTGTCTCTCAGAGAAAACCCTGTTGTATTCGTTAAAGGATGTGCCACAGCCTTAGGGATCTGTCAGCCTCAATAATCTTAGAGACCTCTTTGCTATTGTTGAAAGTAAAAGATCAAGGCATCCACAGAAGTCTTTATTTTTTGAGTACTTATTTACTCATTGGAGAATCTCTCTTTAGGCTTCTGACACAATCCTAGTTAAAATGTATGTGTAACCCAAATATGAATTTCCACCCTTTATGCCTGGCTCATGCTTGTTTTGTTTTAAATTGCTACAAGGAAATTACCACCAAAGCCTCTAATGGACAGGTCAAACAACAGAGGCTGGGCCTCTAAATATCATCTGCTTTGGCGGGAGGGATGGGAAGTGGAATAAGCCTCTCAGATGCCCCCATCAGGCATTTTGAAATTCAGCCATTCGGAGCACTCCAGAGACGTGCTTCAGATAGAGAACAGTCTGGGGGACTCTAGCTCCTAAGAACAAAGGACAAATACAGTCAATACATTCCATAACGTTTACATTTCCTTTGCTTCCCCACCCCCTTGGTTTTCCCTGAGAAGGAGTGACCTGGGCAAAGCACCCCTGCTCTCTAAAAGACACTGTATAGACCTTTTAGAAGCGTAAAGTCCAAGGCCGAGGTGAACTTCAGGTCAGCGCGTCTAACAAATATGAAAATGTCGGCTGGTGAAGGGCGAGCCTTGTGATTTAACAAAGACTGTCAATGTGTAAGATTAATAAGAAACAAAATGCACACGGTGTCACCATTCGGTCACTTTGAAACTTGGGACAGGGTTGCATTCAAGAGGGAAGGCTGTTCCAAATATATTCAAAATGATTCTAATCAGATTCAAACCAGGCTACAAACACTGCCTGCCTCTAACCCGCCCTCCCTTCGCTCTCCTTCTCCATCTGGGATTCGAGGACATGATGAAAAGTTATCTCACTTAATGGGATTTAAAGAAAGCTTTTTGTTGGGAATATGTTATCCTTCCTCCTGGAAATGAGCAAATGTGCTTACTAGTTTCCCAAGAAAAGGATAACGCTTTCACCCTGCTTGGGACTGGAGCCAGTTGGTGTGAGAAGATTAGCACACTCCCTCTCTGCTCTATTTCAGAGCACCCATCTTTTCTCGGGTGAGATGTTGCTGGTAAACTTCAGTTTTTTATTCATTGAATTAGTTTCTTCCTGGCTTTACTTTGGTGTCTTGGATTTTACGTAAGGGCAAAGTGTTTTGTTTGTTTTTGTTTTTCAAAAGATATTCTTTAAAAGATTGATTCAATGAATGGTGCTCAATGGAATGATGCTATGACTTGCAAAGAGAGACGGGAAGGATCAGAAAAGGTACTGAGATTGTTTATTACAGCCATAAATCTTGCAGTAAAATGTCAAAATGTCGGTGTGTGAGATAACACTTGGTGGTCCTGGCCCCACTTGTGTTTATGATACGAACCACGAAGACAAGTTACAGGCCTTAGGGGATTCTAAGCCCATCTTCCTAAAGTGATAGAACCATATGAAACACAGGCACAGTTAACTCGTTTAGGTTAACCCTACACAAAACAGTGCCCATGTCTCCTTAATACTTTAAAATAGAAACTCAGTAGAAGGTTCTGAGGCTAAACAACATGAATTCTGGGTTTCAGTGCCTGTAAATAATATTAAACAGACATGGTTAAGACCCCCTGTCCTCAAGACTTGAGGAAGAGAACAAAATCTTTTGTTTTGTATGTGCATGTTTCTTCAACATCTTAGATCCCTGCTTTGTAAATGTTGTCATGCATGCATATATTGTTCCTAGTTCATGACATACTATGTGTGCATCTATTTTTATTTCTTGCTGTAGAAAAATATTGAGTGTAGGCAGCTGTATCGCAGGCTAGGTTTCCTGCCACCCCCTAAGCCTGGAGAGGCTGTCTAAAGATGACACTTGGTGTTCATTTCTGTCTGGCTCAGATTTCATAAAAAAAAATTCAGGGTGCCTTGTTTCACTGAACAGCACACTTCACAGGCGTACATCCAATGTGAAGAACCTCTTTGTACCACTTCAGGACAATTCCAGTTAGAAAGCTAACATGATCCCTTTTCTAACCTCTTTTCCTAAATTAGTTTAAAGATTAGTCCCATATAATAGGCTTTATGTGGCTAAGCATTAAATGACTATCCATCAAATGGATATATTCCAGCATTTAGTAACTCATATGAGTAACCGATATAAATGAAGATAGAATTGACATTCCTTTTGAAGTGTCTCCAGGCTTACTTAGGCTATAACTTTCCTGTCTGCGTTCCAAACTCCGTTGTGAGAAGGCTGTTTATACTGCTCTTTGAAAAACCAACTCAGGTACATCAGCTGAAAAATCCTTGCGGTTTCATGCCAGTAGGAAAGTATTTTTAGAATGGCGACTACTATTTGTACTGCTTTCATCTAGGCTGAAGAGTAGAGGATCTAGGTGTGTTTCTTACTCAGAAGAGGAAAAGGAAAGCAAGCATCAATATTTACTTCAAAGATCAACATTAGGTGGAATTAATAAGTAATTTATTTGTTAATAATGACATAATTAGTTTACCCATCAAATTTCAATTACCAAATGGCAGGCAACAGTCCCTTCTCCCCCTTTTCCTGAGCTACTGATATCGTTAATATGCTAATGTTCAGCAATTCAAAAAATCAGACTGTTCTGTAAATATGACTTTAGCTTCAGATATCGCCTGAGAAAGTGGCATCCAAAATACCAAACATAAAATTCTTAGCGGGAAAAGACCCGGCGGCGATCAGACTGGGCACAGCGCCTGTTCTATCCTTAGCTTGTTTGTGTTTTGGGGATTGTTCTGAAATAGGAAGTTGTCGGTTTCAGAGCTAGGGTTTTGTGGAGAGGGAGTTGCGTCTTGGGCCACAATCTTTTGCAAATTGCATCTAACATACCGCGGGCAAGTTTAGCTCTCACACGACACCTCCAACAAATTAGACGCTTTGGGGAAGGGATCGATTTTTCTTACGAAAAGGAATATCCCAATAGATGTCTTGAACACACACACACACACACACACACACACACACACACACACGAAATCGCCCCGTCCGTTTATGACTTCGCTTCACATCCTTGTGCCCGATTTCACAATTTCCCACCAGCCCTTCTGGTCTCCTGCCCTAGTCGGCTCTCCGCAGTTGACGCCCGGCGCGCAGAGTAGGGTAGGGGGTCACCAGCTACTGAGAAAACCGGCCTGCTGGTCTCACCCGTTTTATTCCAGGGCCAGGGTAAAATATAAGGATACCGCCTCGGTCTAGACGCCAATGCCTCCCCCAGGAGGGTTTCTGAACCCTGGAGGACATCAGACCGCGCGAGACACAGCCCGGGGTCAGCGCTGGGTCGCGGCTACTTGGCCGCCCCGAGGCCTAGGCCGGGAGTAGGACACGCCAGGGTCCCAACCCGAGTCCGGAGCCTGGCAGATCCCAAATTCCCAACGTGATTCCAACTTGCGGAGAATAGTGCAGAGGGGGGGGGCGGGGAGGGGTGTCTGAGGGACCAAAGCTCCTGCTCCCTCCCCTCTGCCGGGGGCCAGGCAGCAGCATCCATCAAGCCACCCGCGCGCTTCCTGATCCGGGTCCGCGCGCGCGGAGCGTCCATTGGCGACCGAGGGTCACGTGGGGCGCGAGGCGGGGCGCGCGCGGGACCGAGACGGAGCGCGCGCGCGCACGCGCAGGCAGGCGGGGGAGGAGCGGCGCGAACTTTGGTGGCGTTGGCGGCGGCGCGAGGGGAGGGGTGGGCGCTTGACAGCGGGGGGAGGGAAGGGGAGCCCAGGAAAGGGGGATGGGGAGCGAGGCAGGAGGGGGAGGGGGCCTCGGCGAGGCCAGAAAAACGACAACGCGAGAAAAATTAGTATTTTTGCACTTCACAAATTAATGACCATGAGCTCGTTTTGATAAACTCCAACTACATCGAACCCAAGTTCCCTCCTTCGAGGAGTACGCGCAGCACAGCGGCCCGGGCGGCGGAGACGGCGGCCCAGGCGGGGGCCCCGGCTACCAGCAGCCCCCAGCGCCCGCAGCCCAGCACCTGCCGCCGCCGCAGCCCCAGATCCCCCACGCGGGGGCAGCCGCGAGCCCCCCGCCTCTACTCTCCGCCGCGGGCCGCGCGTGAGCCCACCTACCCCGCGGCCGCGCTTTACCCTCGCGCACCGGGCCGCCGAGGCCGCCTACCCCTATGGCTACCGTGGCGGCTCCAGCCCCGGGCGGCCGCCTCAGCCCGAGCGGCCCCCGGCGCACGCCAAGGGGCCCGCGCACGGCCTGCACGCGAGCCAGGTCCTGCCGCCGCCTCCCCAGCCGCATCGCCCGGTGCCCCCTGTGCCCCGCGGCGCTGCGAGGCGGCCCCGCCACCCCGGGCGTCCCGGCAGGGGGCAGCGCCCCCGCGTGCCCGCTGCTCCTGGCGGACAAGAGCCCGGCGGGCCCGAAGGGCAAGGAGCCCGTGGTGTATCCCTGGATGAAGAAGATCCATGTCAGCGCCGGTACGTGGCGCCGCTGGGGAGGGCGCGAGAGGGTGATCAGGGGCCGGACCCGGGTTCGACGGTCGGGGCGGGGTCAGGAGGGGAAGGGGGCCTCGGGAGGGAAGCCCCCATCTGGCCCTAGCGACCAGGGATGCGGGTGTGTGTGCGCGCCAGTCAGCCGCTTCAGCCGGACGTGAGAACCCTTTTGTACCCGGGGTCCCTTTATCGGGAGATTTACGAGACGCCAAACTGTTAGGGCAGTAATTATAGCCCCCATAAATTTAATTGCCCTGGCAGAGGCTTCAGGCCATGTGTCTTTGAAGCTTTTCTTCAGCCCCAATGCCCAGCACCGTTCTTTATGGCTCTCGGGTGTTTCCGTTGTCAATAGCCTGTGAAACATTTTCTTTGCCGTTTTATGTCTCTTGCGTGAACTTGGTGTCAGGTTATTATATAATGATGATGTCCAATTGCTCTTCCCACCCCACCTTCTCTCTCCTCCTCCTCTCCCTCTCTCTTGCACTCCCATCCTGCTGGACTTTCTCCTGCGGGGGTTCTGGGCCAGTCAACCCCAGTTATAACGGAGGGGAGCCCAAGCGCTCTCGCACCGCCTACACGCGGCAGCAGGTATTGGAGCTGGAGAAGGAGTTTCACTTCAACCGCTACCTCACGCGGCGCCGCCGCATCGAGATCGCCCACGGCGCTCTGCCTGTCGGGGCGCCAGGTCAAGATCTGGTTCCAGAACCGCCGCATGAAGTGGAAGAAAGATCACAAACTGCCCAACACTAAGATGCGCTCCTCCAACTCCTCCGGTCCCTGCCGGCCCACCGGGCAAAGCACAAACTCAGAGCCCCCACCCACACCCGGGGCCCCCCACACCCATCCCCTCCTCCATCTAATTGTGTCGAGGTCTAGATCAGTTTCTTATCCCTGCTTCCCCCTCCAGGTGACTTTTCTCCTCTCTTCTCTCTCGCCCCTTTCCTCCTCACCCACCCAGTGGTTCCCTCCACAAAACCCAACTTGGTGCAAAGGCTAGTTAAACAGAAGACCATGATCACGGTAAGATCGTGAACTGGTTGCTATTCAAGAGTGGTCCTGGACTAAGTTTCTGGCTGGTGGAGCAACTTGCTGGCCTACATAAGAGGTCCAAGTTGGGGCACCTGAGAAGGACCCCTGGCCTCAAAATCTCTTTGAGATGGCCCCAGTCCATCAAATAGCCTATGCAGACTGGAGACATGTACATATCATAAGTTGTAAGCAGAAGAAAACTGACCCTTCCCCTTTCCTTACCCTCTTCCCCATAAGGCAGCTCATACAAGCTTGTATGGAACTGAATAAATGAGTAGACATTGTGAGCCTCACAAGAGTATTTAATTCTCAAAATGTATAGCCCTTGATAGTAGATATTCGCATTCATTTCCTTCCCTTGCATTTATTTAAAATATTGTTGTAGAGCTACTGTTGTCTTATTCTGAAGCACGATCTCCGAGAGAGGGTGTGCGTTGAGATCCCTGTACAACTGTACGCGTTGTGGTGTGGCTATAGAGAAAGCTATGTGCTACGAATAAACTCTGTTTTAAAAGCATTAAAGTTCTAAGACACATTTGTGTGCTTCCTACTTTTAATTAAAAATATGTTCTCTGGGTTGAGATGCTTAACCTCTCTTGCTAAAAACAAAAACCAAAAACCCTTGTAGATGGCTTGAGTTGTCTTTTTGAGTTGATTTGGGATTCCGACTGCTCACAGGATTTGTGTGTATTCAACTTGAGCTGAACTCTTGTCAAGTTTGACCTACTGTGGGAAAAGTTCCAAAGAGCAGGGGAGACTCTTGAGCTCTGTGAGAGCTCCTCTTCTTCCCAAACTTGGCCAGGCTCTCAGGCTTCAAGTCTCTGTAAGGCAGAGGAACGTGTCCTTCTCTGCAGTGAAAGGTGAAACCATGCAGTGTTCCTGGCACAGAAGTTTCTGCAGCTGTTCTGCATGCTGAACTCTGAGCACACTTGGAGAGAAGTGGTCCCTTTGGTATTTATTGCACCTTCATACTTAATTTGCCTGTTTCCCTGGAGATAAAATATATAGCTTGTGCAAAGGGTGGAGATTGCTTTTTGTTTCTTGGCCATTTGAAAGAACCTTCACTAAACACAGTCTTGGGAAGTATTGTTAATTAGCCTGTGTCCTCCTTTCCTATTGCCTTCCTTTTTTTCCTTCTTTTCCTTTACAGAAAAGTTTTCAAAATAAACTGGTCCCCTCCCTTCTACCCCCAGGACAGCCCTAAAACTTTCTTCTGAGTGAAGACAAACTGCCACAACACCCAAAATGCAACCCAAGCCAGGTAGAGCTGGGAATATTTGCTTCAAGGAGAGCGCCAAATTCTGAATTAGCGTCAGTTTCCTCAAGTGCCCCCTGATCTTTCTACGTGCCTAGAGATCTGGACTTAAAAGGCTGAAAGTCAAAACCCATTTCTCAATCTCTATCACCCTAGTATGTGTTTACTGGTTAACAAATCAGCAAAGAGCCTTTAGACTTAGGTGTTGATGAAGAGAGAACTTGGCCACAGAAGGCAAAAACAAACACCCAGCTGCCCTGATATTAGCACTATCTTGAATTAGTGCAGGTTTTTGGTTCCTGGAATAATTTTAGCAACATTGGTATGGGTACTCCTGCCACTTCAGAGGTTTAGCCACATTTTCTCAATTGGCAGCCAACCCTTTTAGTGGTCATTGCTGTGACGCCTTTTGCTTCTGTCACCCCTCCTGGGTGACACAGGTAGCAATAGGCAATTGGTTCTCTACCTGTGAACAAACCATATCTGAGAAGAAAGTGGTAAGCACCAGTCTCAGAGGGCTCTCCATCTCTCCCCAAGAAAATCCAGGGCACGCAAACAGAGACTTTCCTCAATCAGGCCTAACTTGGCATAAAGTGCATTTTATAAGGTGTGGACAGGTGCCAGGGATTTCTGGAGGCATTGCAACTGCTGCTGAGACTTATTAACCCTCCCCCTACTACATGCACTTGTAAAACGAAATTAAATCATGCTGAAAATAGCAATTTTCCCAGGAATCATTAATCACCTCATACAATAAATACTTCTTTGTAATTCAACAGCAATTCTGAAAGGCATTCTCTGGGAAAAGTCTGTGGAGAAGCAGGGATCTTCTTGCAAATAATGTGGTCTTGGGCAAAGATGCAGCTTCTTGGCTGTCTGCTCAAAAAATGCCTAGACTCACAGTGGAAATGGAATGTCAAGCTGCAGAACCTCGGATGGCAGATAATCATCACTTAAGGTAAATTCTTGTGTCTCTTTTGTGGGGAAGGCTGGGAGGACCCCTTTACATTAGGGTTGAACGGAGTAACTTTTTTTCCCTCCCGCTTACCCTAGTCTAGGAAAGGATGAGAGAGGATCTAAGTAGTTTTTCTAAGATTCCAGGATAAAAATGACTCTTTTTTTTTTTTTGCCAAACTGTCATGATTATGAAGGTGTTGGTAAGTTTTATAGGACCAAAATGATCCAAAATAACCCCAAAAAATTGTGTCATCTGTTCACTGTGCGTTGCCTGTTCCAGTTTGGTCTTTAAGGGAGCTTGTTCTCATAGCTTAGAAAATCCCACTTTGTGCTTCAAAATCATGCATTGTCTGCCCTTTGCTAGGGCAACCATAAGAAGTTCATCCAGGGGACAAATTTTCTATCTCATTAATTGTTTTTTTTTAAGCGAACTCTACTGGCCCCTCAAACCCTTGACCTCTAAAGACAGTATTTTGTGTAAGCTCTATAATTCTCCTATCAAGCTGACCCTTACACACGCTCTGTTCTTCTTTCTCTCTTTCTCCCTCCTTCCTACTAACACTCAGCTGCTTTAGTCACAGAACCAAGCTGTGACTGCCTCTGGAGATAAAAGTTTTGTCAACATCTGAAATCAACCTAAATCGGATTTGAGACACTTTAATGGTCACAGTTTGAATTAAGTACTTAACATTCTCCCCCTTGAAGAAAAATGTCACTTTGCAGACTCTTTCCTAGTTTTGCTGGAATCTACGGTAGATCCCGTGTTTTATTATAGCAGGAATTCAACTGAGACAGGCATAGTAGAGTACTTAATACCGAGATGGAGCTCATGGGAAGATTACCTAGATATATGGGGAGGGGCCCTCTGTACAGGATCTGACTTTATACCCACCTGTCCCAGGGTGCCCACACCCACCTCTCAAGAGTATCACTCTTCTTGCTATCTGCCTGCTGCCCTACGCTTTCAGGTTGTGTGTTTTTTGCTTGCCACTACCTTTCTTCTAGCAGGTTTAACATAGAAATAGATCAGTGATTCTCAACTGAATGGAAAGAAAAAACCCCAAAGAATCAATGTAGCAAACAGAAACCTGGGGTTTCCCATGGAATGGCTGTGTTCTGTGCAGGCAATAGGCTGCTTTTTTTCCACTTGCTTGCTCTCTGCATGTCCAACCAGAGTTCTATATTGAACCACACACCCTCCTTAAGCCAACCTCGGGTTCCCTTGCCTCACTCTGCATTAGAGACTGGTATAAAGATAAGAGCTCCCCCCTTTCTAAAGATTATGGCCTAGGGAAAATAGGAGGAGGATGGGAGGTGTGTTTGGTCTCCGTAATGCCATCAGGGTGGCTTCTGGGCTATTAGGAAATATTCTCAGCTGACACTTTTGGGTAGAATTCTGCCATTTCTCATCCCAAGGCCCCACACTTCCAGTCCATCCCCAGTCTGCCTGGGCTTGATTGCTGGGGCAAAAGGAGTCCCAGATGGAAAGACTGTCCAAGGCCAGGGACAGAGCGATAGTCCAGTGGGTAGGGCATTTTTGCCTTGCATGCAGCTGACCTGGGTTCAATTCCTGGCATCCCATATGGTCCTCACCCCCCACCCCCACTGCCAGGAGTAATTCCTGAGTGCAGAGCCAGGAGTAACCCCTGAGCATCGCCAGGTGTGACCCAAAAAGCAAAAAAAAAAAAAAAAAAAACCTGTTCAAGGGCAGAGGTATGGAGAACATTTTATAATATTACTTCGTGATAATATTTATTTTTTGTGGATGAAGCAACTGAGGCAACTGACTGACACCCCTCCCCAAAAAAACAACTTTTGCCCTTTTTGGTTAAGTCCATGGACTGAATATTTGTGCTCTGCCTCTGGGGAGGCCTATTCTGCCTGGAATGGACCTGGGCCTTGGACTTACTCCTGATGTGGACAGCTACAGGTGTGCAGATGTCCCAAGAAGGCTGGGTTCTTGCCTGAGGACTACAGACTAAACACACCAACTCAGGGGTGCTGAGACAGTCAGGCTAACCTCTGAGTGCAGAAGAAGCCTGAAGTTGGGGGTACCTGGGAGTTGCATAAGTAACTCCGTGTCCACAGTTCTCACAATTCCAGAATGACTCCTCCGCTCAGCTGGCTCTGAGGTTGCACTGGCAGCAGAGTACCAGGGGAGCTGGGCACAGACATCTGCGTTGGGGAGCCCCAGGAGGTAGAAAAAAAAAGCCTAGCAAGGACCCTGGTTGCGGCAGATAAAGGTGTAGTGCCTGTTCGAGGGAGATATTGAAATTGTAATCTTTGGGGGTCACGTGACTCATTAAATAATTAATGCGGGTTCGTCAGGAATGGATTCGAGTGGTCGGGGGCCTCACTAGGAATGACTCTCTCCGAAGTGAGACCCCAACTTCCTACTTGCTTTTTGAGACCCACCCGAGCTCTGAGCTCTCAGCAGGCGGCTCAGGGCTTCGGCGGGGAGGAAGCGGAGCTGGCCGGCCCAGCACGGGTGTTGGGGCGGCTGCGGCGGCCGGCGCGGCGGGGAGCGGCCCGCGGGCCGGGGAGACGTGAGTTGGGACGCGGGCTGTCCGCGGTCACCTCCTGGCTTTGGTGATGGAGTGGGACCGAGGCGCAGACAGTGGGTAATGTTCTGCTGCACGCTGGAGGGAGGCGGCCGAGAGACCGCAGGATGGGCGCGCGGCTTTGTTCAATTTTCCCCGGTGTTCATAAATCACCCCGCGCGGGCGAGCGAGAGAGCGAGCGAGCGCCAAACGCGCCGAGAGCGGCGGGCGGGCGGGCGGCGGCGAGGCGGCATGGCGGAGCGGCACGGGCAGCGGTTCTTTGTGACTCATTAGTCTGCGCGATTTATGGGCAACAGCAGCCCTGGATATTTGACTTGGGATAAGGAAATAGCAACAATAATAATAACCATAATAATTACAATACTCCTAAGCATTGGGGAAGAAGGTTGCAGGGCGCAGAGAAGGGCCTAGCGGACCTTCCGGGGCGAGTTGAGAGCAACGTGCCAAGGACCTAAGCCCCACCTGCTCAGGGTCACGCTAGGCGCACACCCCTCCAAGGGGGTGGGCACTCCCTAGGGACAGTGAAGTTGAGTTTGAACTAGAAAGGGACCCGGGGGCCTGGATTCAGGAGTCCCAAAAGACCGATGGAGGGAGCCCCCTCCTGGTCCCACAGCCCCACCCTTCTCCCCAGCCGCTTGGAATGGTGGCAGAGAGCAGCTGCTGGTTTGTGGACACTTGTTTGTTTGCTGGGGGCGTGGGTGGGGTCTGGAGCCTGAGGACCGGGACTCATCAGCATTTGGTTGCCTCTCTCTGGGCTTGCAGCAGGATTGCAGGGGGAGCCAGACAGCCCTCCAGGCCAGCTTGGGGGCAGGCTGGGGTGTTAGCCAAGTATGGGGGTAGAGGTGGGGGGGCTGGATAAGGCAAGGGGAAGGGACCCACCGGGCAGCAGCCCAGCCCAGCAGAGAACTTCCGCAAGCTGGTGCCCCACGCAGGGAGACTCCTCTGCCCCCTCCCCGCATGATTCCCCAAACCCCAAGCTGGCTGACTGCCGGTGACCATTCACTAGTTAGAGGGCAAGGGAGTGTTGCAAAGATGGGGGAGGGATGAGTGGCAGCAGAATTGAGACATTCAGCCAGTTTTCCACTAGTGTGCTGGAGTTGGAGAAGCCCCTCTCCCCCAGCAGGTATTGTTTGCTGCCTGTGGCCTTCGCAGTATCCTCAGATACCCAGCAACCGGCATTGGCTTGCTCAGAGGCACTGGGCGCTGCTGTACTTTCTTCAGCCCACTGGGACAGAGTGTTGACTGGTCCAGGGCTCGCCCAGAACTCAGAAGACAAAACCTCTCAAGACTGCCTTCGGCTCACTGATTGAGCGGGTCTCTGATTTCGCGCCAACAGAAATGAACACTATTAGTGAGATTTCAGGAGAGTCGGTGATTGAATGCTCCCAGACAAGGCTTCCCTTTTGTTAGCGAAAGAAAATAAAACGTGCATTCACACTCCCCAAGTTGAGGTGCGTGAGGAGCCCTCCGGAGCAGAGCAGACACGGCCAGCAAAGCCTCTTCCTCCTCCTCCTGACTTCCTCCTCCTCCTCCTCCTCCTCCTCCTCCTCCTTCTTCTCCTCCACCACCACCTTCTCCTCCTCCTGCGTTTTTTCTTACCCTTTCCCTTCTTCTCACCCTGTAAGAGAGAAAGCAAAAGGAGAGTGTGGGTGCGGAGATGGAGTATGTATTTATTTTACAAAAATAAATCACCATCTTCAGGCCATTTGCAGGCTGAAACCTTTGGAGCAATGAGTGCGAAGCACGGACGAGTGCTCTGGCGACTCCTCCGTGTCCGCGTCACCCCCCCGGGCCACGCTGGCGCCCGTGCAGGTCGCGCTTCCCACTCGGTTCTTCCAGCTCCCTTCCTTCTCAGCCACCGTTCACCCCTCTGCTGTTTATTTATCCGCAGAGTGCCTGGACACCGGGAAAGGCGAGTCCCTGAGAGCCCCGAGTTGGAGACAGTCCCCGATTCAGTTTTAAACATCTTGCAAGGTAAGCGCCGCCGCCCACACTAGCCCTGAGAGCCGGGCTTTGGAGGAGCCGGTCTTTTTGCGAAGAGTCTGCGGTCTCGCGAAGCTACCGCCGCTCACCGCGAAGTTCTAGGCGATATCTAACTTGAGAAGGAGTTCTGGAACTAAAGGTCCGGCAGCTGCGCGCCACGTAAACGCGGGTCTTTCGGGCGGACAAAGAAACCGAGCGCCGGCGTGGTGTTGAGAGGCTCTTGGCGGAAACTAAAGATGCGCTTGCTTTGGAGGAGTGGTGGCGTATACCGAGGGCGTGTGGTGGTTTCCAAGGGCAAGTCCCCAAACAAGAGTCTGCCCACTGCTCGCTGGGAGCAGGACCACAGCAAGTTGAGGCCACGGGCGCCGCGGCCGCTGCGTGGGCCGCTTTCCTGGTAGACTGTAGGGCGATCCGGTGGCGACTGTGAGTTTGGACAGGACTATGCGTCCCAGATCTAGTGGCAGGATACTTGCCCACCGCTAAGCAGTCTCTTGCACTCTCTTGCCGTTGCGTGAGGGAAATTGCTGTATTTCGAATGTGTAGGCCGTGGCAGGCAACGCGTCGTCTCGGTTTCTCTGGTCGGGCTCCTCCGTTGTTCGTCCCACGGGAAAAGCCCGGGATTTCTGTCTCCGTGATTTCTTTCTCCTATGAGGAACAAGGGAAAACTCTTTAAAATTCTTTTCAAGTTCTGGCTTAATTTGTTCTCTTAGTTTGGGATGCAGAGAGGTAATTACTGTGGTTTATTACCTTGTAAAAGATCCATAAATTTCGTGCCTATTTGGGGGAGGGGCTGTGGGAAGTGCTCTCAGAAGCTGGGCCTGAAAGGAATGGGGGCTTTTGTTTTGTTCTTTCGGAATTATTTATTTTAAAAAGTTTTCTGAGATTTTGTTTTCTGATCCCTAAGCCTTACTCTCCTTGAAATTGTGCTCCCTAGAATAGTTGTCACTGTATTAATTAATTGCAACACTCGATTCTCTGATGCTTTAAAGCTGATCTGGCTTTCTGAATATACTTTTTATTTTATCAGAAAGTAAACACTCAGAGTAAAGCTGGGTTAATTTCTCAGCTACTGGAGGTCTGTGTCAGGTAAGAAAAGAACATCTAGGGGGAATGCTCAACTCTGTGTAAATACGGTTTACTTCTGCACACAAAGAATCCTTGACTGTATAAATAGTTGCAAGGGTTTGAGACAACGTGTATAAAATGAGATACATGCCCATATGTGTTGCAGAGAGCTTGAAATCCAATTGTACTACAGTTGTTCCCATAGGAATATCTCATGTTAAATAATGATATATTTTCTCCACAGACCCCCTCCACCTTAACATTCCCCTCAAAATAGTGGATTTGGCAAGACTTAACTGAACTGAGAAACCACTAGCCTTAACTTAAAGGGAGAAAAAATGTTAAGTGTATTTTTGACAGACAAATCAGATTGCAGTGTTTGAATACAGACATATCTAATCAGCCAACAACCGTGCAAATATTGACTAAATCTCTACCCTTGGTCACCTGCTCCTTGCAATAGGACCTTCTGCCTGTCATGGTTGTAGTGGCAAGGACCCAGGGTCTGTGTCCTCAACCTTACTCAGGTTGGAGATGAAAGAGTGAGAGGAGAGGGCTGGGCCATGGATTTCCCTTCCTGGGCCTGGATACTTGGTCATCACTCTCCTTGTTTTGGAACTGAACTTTCAATGTCTCCAGGACAGCGGATTTCAGAGTGGATCGAGAGAACTCCAGATGCTGCTTCTCCAGGGACTTAGCTAGATCTAGGGCTCTCCTGGAGATGCTATTTTTACCTCAAGAGTTAAATTTCCTTTGACTTCCTTAGCTTTTCCCTCTTGCATCCCTTCAAAGCACCCCATTCCACTCCCAAGTTCTCATGTTAATTGTTAAACAGTAGTTGAAGCATTAACTGGTCTGTTAATAGCAGTATGGAGGTTTCTCAGCTGGAGCTGAGGTGCTGCTGGGTCTCGCTGGCATTAAGGCATTTTTCTCAAGCAGTACCAAAGACTTCTCCCATTGATTTATGGCCTCAGGAGTTTCAATTTGCTCCACACTCTTCTCAGAGTTCTGAAGGGGGCTCTTCTCATTTCTGAGTTGGAGTCTGGGCAGAAACTTTGATGTGTGTGTGTGTGTGTGTGTGTGTGTGTGTTTGTGTGTGTGTGCATGCACAGGGAAATTGGCTAGAAATCTATATTTTCAAGTCCTGCCCAGCTGAAATGGGAAGTGCAGTATGACACATTGTGGTGCTGGTGGGGTGCAGAGGGCAGTATATTAGTGGACTAAGTCCTGGGGAGAGGGGAAATGAAAGTATCCTTATTAGAAAAGACAGCTTGGGTTCTGGTTTCCCAAGCCCCAACTGGAGAGGAGAAGGTTTTCCTTTGAACTCCTTCAGCTTGTGGCTTAGGTCTGAGTTAGGAAGGTTCACTTAAAGACTGTCTGCTGGTTGTGCCACAGACAGAACATTACTGGAATACTGCCACCAGTTTAGGCCAGGGCTCACTTCCCAGGGATTAGATCGCCTCCTCTTTCATTGCCCTGTGATTTGGACACCCCATGACCAGGCCCCCTTGCAGAGGGCCTTGCATTCTCACCAGGCCCTTTCTGTTCCTCGGCAGGGGAGGCGGGGCAGGAAGGAATCTTGCACAACCTCCTGCAGCTGCTACAAGTGAGCCTTGTCCCTTAGAAAGCCCTAGCTAGCAGAAGAACCAATCTCAGAGGAGATGGGAATGTGAACCAGGGGTCTGGGCAGTCCAGAGCACTCCTCCCTGAGTCCAGAAACTGAAGACCTGAAAAAGATAGCCTTTCCTGACAGTGGGTGAGAGGCCATTGAAATGAGTGGGTAGTGGCACCTGGCAGAAGGTAGAGGGGAAAAGTGGTGCTTATGTGTGTTTCAGGTGGGCTCCTCTTGACCTGCCGGTCCAGTTTAAGTACTGCTAGTAAACATGGAGCTATCTTGAGGCTACAGAGAGGGCACCAAAGGTGTTTTGTAGGCTAAATTCAAAGAATGTCAGCAGAGGTTGATCCTCTCTCTGTGTGTATGTCTCTGTCTCTCTGTGTCTCGCCTCTGTCTTTCTCACTCTAGCCCTCTCTCTGTCTGTCACACACACAGCACTTCCTCCTACATTTTTTGTCACAGGGACCCTATAACTTCATGCATCACTCAGCTGTTGTCCTGAGGAATGCACAGGTTCAGGGTGGACCAGGGCACTTTGTCCTCCAAACTTTGCAAAGCCCTGACTCACAACCCTAGAGCTAAGTGACTTTCTTCCGGGGGCACCCATGGAACAAAACCAGCTAGATTTGGAAGAGGAGGTGTTGAAGCCTTTTGTCAGATAATTATGGGCCTTTTGGGTTTCTCCAGTGACTTTGGTGTATAGTGTGGGTGTTAGCAAACCTTACACAATGGCAGGCTGCTGGGGAGAGTCCGCCCAGCAGCCTGGTCATAAATGGGCTTCCTTTTGGAAACAGGTCCTGGGCCTCACCTTTTTGAAGCACTGGCCTGCAGGCCAGAGGAGACTGGGGTGCTTAGGGTTGCTTAGGTTCAGCTTGTCCACAAACCAAAGACTGTAAGGAAAGTTACGTGGACTCTGAGAATAGAGGCAGCATTGCTGGCCCCTTGTGTTTGCAGCCAGTGTAAAAAAATAGAAGCTGAGCTAAGTAGCCTTGTGGGGCATATGTTGAGTGTGGGGTGGGGGAGAACTCCCCAGTATCCCTACTGCCCTAGTTAAAACTCTTCTCTATGGCTCCACTGCTGGTCAAGCCCCTCCCTCCCTTACACTCCCCAAAGCAAAATGTTCTTCTTGGAAACCTAGTTCTCTCAGTGATTCCCTATTTCAAATAAAAAGGATTTAAGTTGACGTATGACCACGTGAGCACATAATACAGCGCATTATTGTGGCATTTGGAGCGGAGACCCAGGCGGGCTTCGTCTGTGATTACGTTTACTAGATTCTCTACAGAGCGAGAGCTCCCCCCCATGCACCCACCTCCTCCTTCTCCTTCCCCTTCTCCGGAGAGCGCGCTCCTAGCCGGTTGCAGTTTTCAGCGCTCATGGAGTGGTTCTGGGCAAGCTAGCCAGCCGGGACTCGAGGCTACACCAGGAGGATGGAAATTATTTTAAGGTATTTCCGCCGATTGTTCATATTGAGAGTGGAGTTATGGCTGCGAGAGACAAAGGTCAGGCCAGGAGACCCGCTTCAGCGACAGGACCTCAACCCCTCTCTTTTCTTTGTTTCTCAGTTAGAACCAAAAGCTGGTGGAAGCTTTCCAGTAGCGTCCCACACCCAGTTTAATTTCCTGGAAAGTGCTGGGAGTGTGTAAAGGAAGGAGCACCTAGGGGCTCCTAGGTGGGCCTAGGGCTTTGTTCAGGGCAGCCGACAGGGCTGGCGTCCCGGGAGCCAAGCCCTGGCGGACAGGACAGGGGGATCCTGAAGGAGCGACCGGCAAGGTGGCCGGGTCGACAGGGCTGGCTCCCAGCCAAGGCTGCCTGGAGGGGGAGTGACCGAGCAGGGTCGTTGTCCCCGGGGTGGCGGTGTTGGCCGCGGGATAGACGCTTAGGGCTGACCTGGGCGGCCAGAGCGGCCGGTTGAGGGAGATCAATGAGTGTTCAGAGGCGCTGCCATTTTATTGATGATGCTTTGGGCCACTTTGTTCAGTGCCGGTTGCAGGGCGCGCTTTCCCACACACCCCAGAGCAAGGGAGCCGGGACGTGGTGGGTATGAGCCATTGTTTCCCAGCACCCTCTTCCATGTGTGGGTGGAGGAGGTGCAGATCTGGGGAAGGCCCGTAGGGGCCAGCTCAGCGGGTGCCTGGAAGCTAGGCAGTCCAAAAATAATTCGGGAGACTGAGCAAGGGGGAAGAAGGCCGCCTGGGCTGGGTTCGGGCTTCCTAGGGTGACCGACCTGCGCACCCCTCGGCGGACTCAGAGTTAGGAATGGCCGGAAAGGAAGCGCGAGCCCAATGGCGAATGGCAGGGAAGCGGCGGCAGACTTGGCCCAGCCCGGCCGCAGAGCAGGCGGCGGCGCTGCAGCCAGGAGCGAGGAGTCTGAGCTCAGCCGTGCGCTTCCAAACGACTGGGGGAAAGCCCGACTAATTGGACTTTGGGGACCCAGCACTCGTGGGGAGGATGGAAACTCCCTGTAAGGGTGCTGAAAACTTCACTTTCCTCTCCCCAGGGAGCTTTCTGAGCAGAGGAAAGGGATGTCCGTGAAGAGTCGGATTTGTTCAGAGATTTTGGGTGTGATTAAAATTCTGGGGGTTCCTACCACCCCCTAACTTGGGGCTAAAATAAAATCTGGCTTCCCTCCTTGAGGGGAATTTACTTTCCACAAGGCAAAGGCGGCTGCTGCCTCCCCTCTGTGGGCCTGGGCCCGTGCCTCACTGAGGCCATTTCAAGTGCCCTAAAACACCCCCTTGGAAATAAAATGTAAGCTTTAATTGCTGTTCAATTACTTGTCAGCATTTCATATGATTTATGACCCAGTTCTGGCGCATTTTTGACCCAGTTAAAGACTCATAAATAATATAGTTTCACTAGAAAGAATGAGAGGGAATAGAGGTTTGTTTAAGGCATCTTTTTTATTGTCGCTTCAGTGCAAGCACGTGGAATAAATGCCTAAGGATGGGCTCTGGAGCCAGTTGAGTTAAAACTGAGCATGGCCAGAAGTCAGCAGTAGCTTTTATAGAGCACCGTTTGGTATTTCTTCTAAATAAAATGCTATGGCTCCTCACCTTTCCAGCTGAGCTAGTGTTAGCAAAGAGACAGCTTCCCAGCACAGGCAAACCTGCTTCCTCGTTGGTTTCCCTTCCTTTCTTGGGGCTTCCCTGCCTCTCCTTGCCAACAATTGGTCCTCATTTTCCTCTCTGGCTGCACAGGGTGCCGGGAGACCAGCTCCCTGGGGAGACTCTGTGAAAGGTGGAAGGGTTGCAGAGTCCCTGGGCTCTTCTCCCAGCCTCCCTGGTGCTCGGGAAATGTTTTCTTCTGATCCAATGGTTTCTTCTGATCCACCCAGCGGCAGGGACAGGAGGGAAGGACAGGATTAGGGGGAGAAAATCTCAGGGGCCCAGGGCAATCTCCAAATTTGGGGGTGAATCTGCCATCTTTTTGCCTAGAAAGGGCAGAGCTGTGGAGTCATTTCTAGTGGTGCAGATGGACGGGCGGTATTTTCCTTCCAAAAGCAATAACAAACAAAAGAGCTAACCTTTAGCTACAGTAAATGATTATGTCTCAGTCATCTCCCAGCCTATTTCCAAAAGCCAGACCGCTAGTTTGGGTTAGAAAGAACCAAATACCCAGCAGTCAGGGGTGTCAGGACACCCTCCTACATCCGCAGCAGCAACCTAGGGCGGGCCCCGTCTCCCCGACCGGCTTTTCTCTCGCTCCCAGCTCCAGGGCGGCGGGTCCATCCCTTTGCATTTGGCCCCGCACGATGCTGGTCCCAGTGTGCGCCCCGGGTGCCCCAGCTCTCACCCCTCACCCCGCGCTCGGCCGCGGCTACCCGGGCAGGTTCTCACGGATTGCTGGCCTTCCCTGCAGCTGGCTGAGCGAGCAGGCGGCGAGAGTCGCGTCAGCAGTTTGGAGGAGAAAGTGCGGGTTGATTATTGACCCACGCCTTCTTTCTTTAAATGCCACATGCGACCCGGCCGGTTTGAAGAGAAAATGCCGCCGAGCGGTTTTTTGCGGCAGGCTCTCGCCTCCTACGCGGCCCCGGTTCCCCCTTTCAAGTTGTGCGGCCGCAATCTGCCATAAGGAGCAAGTGTTTGCTGTTTTGTGCTCTGTTTACAGCTTTGGGGCGGCGAGTCATAAATCTTGCCCAGCCATAAATGACAAAAACCATTGGTATGCATGAGGCCACCCTGGCACGGAGTGCTTTTGATTTCTCCCCTTTTCTCTTGGCTTTGTTTTTGCTCTAAGGTGACACTTTGGCTCCCTGACAGTTTAAACACACTACTTATATTTTTAACACCTTCCTTTGAGAAGGACCTGCCGTTGACACCTTGGAATTGCATGAAAGCCTCTCTCTCTCTCTCTCTCTCTCTCTCTCTCTCTCTCTCACACACACACACACACACACACACACACAAAACCCTTGCATAGGCTTGTGAAATGCGGGGCGCTGGGGCAGCTTCAGGAGGGAGCAAGCCCGGTACCCCAAAAAGTTGTGGAAAGGTTGCATGCCCATAGCAGGCCCGGCCTGGGCCCTGCATCGTGTGCACAACTTGGTGTGGAGGAGCCTTGTGTTCTAGGTGTGTGCGACTGGCAATTGGGGCTCCGGGCCTCGGTCTGTCGGGGAAGTGAGCTCCGCGCACCTGTGCTGTGAAATGGGCACAAAAGAGTCCGCAGGCCAAGTCTCTGGACCCCCTTGGTGATCTGAGTCCTGTGCATCTCATTCTTGGCAGGATTAACGCTCTTTGCCCCCTCCCGGCTGCCAGAATTTTATGGGATTCTGCCTAAAAGTACAACTCTAGAAAATCCTCTTTTGAGAGAGGGATCCAGTGCCAGAGCCCTCCAAGACTGGCTGAGAGGTTCTTGGAGTGGGTCAGCGGATAAAGTCAACTGTCCGAAGCCCAGTGAATTTTTTCCCCCTGTGTCTCTCCCACTTTAACTGCAAATGTCCAGGCTGGACACTTGCGTGGTTTCGCAAACCCATTCCTAAGAAATAGAGGCCGGTCCGAGAGCCCCTTTGTGAGAGCCGATTGTCCTCATTAGCATAATTTTCCTGGACTTCTGAGACGCCTCGGAGCGAGCAGGGGGAGGGCGGGCTGGGCTGGGGGTGCCCTCCTCCCGCCCAGCCGACGAGCTCCCCCTCTAACTCGGGTCCTCCCCCTCCCCTCGGCCCCATCCCCGCGGCCGGCCCGCGCTTCTCCGGCCGCCTCGGCCTCCCGCCCCCAGCGAACAACCCCTCCCCGTCACAGCACCCCCAGACCAGACGCGGCTCCGCGTGTAATATTCATAAGAAACATACCCAAGTCGGTGCCACTAGCCCAGGCAGCGCCCCGCGCCGCGCCAGCGCTTATCTCCGGGCCGCGGCTGCTGCCCCCGGAAGGGCAGGGGGCGGGGGTGTGGGGGGAGGGAGGGTGGGTGGGGTGGGTGGGAGGGGGGGGGTCCCAGCCGCCCCAGTCCGCCCTGGGCGAGCCGCGCCGGAGCAGCGAGGCGGCCACGCTCCGCGCCGCGGCGTCCGGGCCTCGGGGCTGTGCCTCCCTGCCCGCCGTGGCGGCCGATGCTGAGGGTCGGTGGCCAGCCGGCGCCGAGGGGACCCGGCCGGGCCGCCGAGCCGGGCCGGGGGCCGCAGGCCGAGGGCGAGCCCGCGGCAGCTCGCGGTGCCCCCGGAGAAGTTAAGGTAAGCAGGGCCGCCGTGCGGCCGCGCCGGGCGCTGAATGGCGGAGTGTACGTCTGGGTGATTTATGGCCGCAGACTTAAATCTCGGTTCAAGAAGAGTTCACAAGCCGGAGCTTCCTTCCCGGCAGTGACTGATACCCTTACACTTCGAGTTCAGGCCGCGCTCCCATCCCCGCCCCCACCCGTCCGCGCCCCAGCCTAGCCGCAACTTTTCGGGGGGTTCTGGAGGGAAGGAGGCAGCGGGACGCGGGGCCTGACCCGAGTTTCCCGCAGAAACTCGGGGTGCGGGCAGGCTGAGGAAGGAGAGGGAGTGGGAAGAGGGAGCGGCGTCTGAAGGCAGGAGGTTGAATTTGGGCTGGTCTTCCAGAGAGACAATAGGTCTGGTTTCCTGATCTCAGTTTTGCCTTTCCAGCTCTCATCCCAATAACCTAGGGGATGTTGTCCGGAGACTGTTCTTTCCCGAGGACTCCGGTGTCCTCAGACAGTTCTTTTCCGAGGACTCTGGGTTGGGTCTCGAGGGGTGGGGGTGGGGGTGGGGGGTTGCAAAGCAAAGTTTCTGGCTGGCAAACCTCCAACTTCTTTACTGGATTGCAAACTTTGGGGGTAAGGTGTTTGTTGACCTCAAACAATAGGAAAGTCAGTTGAATTTCGGAGGTGATTTTTGATTGTAAATTTATGCTGATGGTTGTATGCGCTTTGATTTGTAAAGATAATTTTTGTTATTTTACAAGACAAATGCGCAAGCAGGCCTTGTTGCTGGTGATAATGGATTAGCAAGTCACTTGAAATACTGCACACTCCAGAATCAACTTAATTTTGTTTTATCTAATATCTTGCTGTTCAAGTGTCTGGAGTAATTTTCTTAAACCGACGTTTTATTTTACAGAACCCTAGTATCTTAAAAATGTATAACAACAGAGAAAGAACAGGAAACAGACATTATTGGGATTCAGTTTTAAATTGGTGTTCAGTTTTAAATTTTATTTAATCTTTATTTACTTTTGGTCATGGTATCTGTGGCTTCCTATCTATTTCCAAAGGAGAAACAATACTCCAGGGCTCAAGATCACACACAATAACTCCGGATAAGGGATGCTGTAATTTTTAATTGAGGTTCTGGAAAATTAATTGTGCCTGTTTTCCAGATGTTGGTCAGATTGTTGGTGTAATGAAAGCCAAAGGACCCCATTATTAGCAACAAAATTATGACCACACACTGGTGAATGCTTATTTCATTATTTTTCTTAAATCACAAAGTGTCTGTTATTTGTGGAGTACTTGAATAACTTTTGGGACTCAAATACACAGAATTGGGTTTTCAATGTAAATGGTTTTCTTCATGAATTTGTCATAAATTTTATTATAAATTTTAAATGATCAGAGAGACTTGCATATCTCAGTGAGTATGTGTGTGTGTGTGTGTGTGTGTGTGTGTTTTCAGTGGACTCACATGGAACTTTTCAGGACTGAGAATCTCAGGCTGCTCATACCAAACGAATAGAAAGCACAAGTTTCACTTCTACAAACTACAATCTGAATATAAAACGTTGAGAAGGATTTCAATTGCTGTTTAGATTCCCAGGGTGCCCTTTTGGTGTTTCTGAAGCAGGTATATAGGCCATGGAACAAATACAATAGCAACAACAACAACAACAACACACAAAGATTAGGGAACTCTGGCAGGATTTTATGGTTTGTGCTTCCATCCCTCGTCCGGAGCCAAATGACCCCCATACATCAAATTACATAGCAGTTTCTAAGACAGAACCTATTATCGTTAAGTTGGAAGGAGAGTTCAAGCCGTGGTCATGGAGATGAACGCTGGTTTTTCAGGTTCCTGTTTTTCCCCCCCCCCTCTCTCTAATCCATCATGTTTTAACAGGTAAAATTTGATAGTTGCCCTGAATAACAGCACCTCAGAAAGTCCAAAGCAGGAGGGTCTGGGGACCTTCTATAACTTGGGAAAAGAGATGGGAATGGCTTGCTGGGACATGCCTGAGAAATAGGAGAGGAAAGAGTTGTTCAAGGTTTGAGTTGTGACTTGCTGGAGGAGGTGATGGTGTTTGATTCCTCGCAAAGTTTTCTCAAGGACCATTGGAGGAGGCTCAGTTGGAGTGGTGGCTCATATTCTTGCATAGACTGGGCTAACTGCCTGCCCAGCTCAGACTTGGCAGCAGAGCCAGTGAGCCAATTGCCCTAAACGTCCGTTGCCCACCTTTTGCGATTGCTGGTAGATCCTAGAAGGGACTGGCTGGGAAGTCTCCACCTGTCAGGGATCTTTTGACAAATATGAGCCCTAAAACGAGGGTTGGATGAACAGAAACGTGCGACCCAAGCTCCTCTTTGACTCCTCTTCCCTTCCCCAAGTCGGGGAGGGGGGGTGTTTAGGGCGCGGGGATGAGTGGAGATGTTCTCTTGGACCAAGGAGTGGAGACGCAGGGACACCCCAAGTGCCTTCATTCTTGGTAAAGAGGGATCCTAACCCTGTTCCTGTCTAGCCCATCAGACTTCTCCTTTAGAACTCCAGCTCCCAGGACCCGGATTTTGAATCCTCCCTCCCTCTCCTCCTTCTCCCCGGAAAACCCCAACTCCAGACTCAAGTTAAGCAAATATTTGTAGCTGCCAGTAAATTCCAGCAGCTTTTTATAGCGCGGCTCTCTGCGCCTGGGGCCAAGTCGTGCTGCTAAATATTGCTGACCACTTTTCTTTTATGGCTTTCATGTCACTTAGCTATTGAGAGTAAGATGGATTTGCGCCGAGCCCTCACGGCGCTGCGATTCTCGCCCCCAGGTCTGAGCGGGGCAGCCATTGGCGGCGGAGCGTCACGTGACCGCGGGGCGTGCCAATGTGCGCCCTCACGGGTGTCAAGCCCCTGTCAGAGTGTGCGATCAAGATCTCGAAACTACGCGATGCAAAAGGCGACCTACTACGACAGTTCGGCGATCTACGGTGGCTACCCTTACCAGGCAGCCAACGGGTTCGCTTATAATGCCAGCCAGCAGCCGTACCCAGCGTCCGCGGCCCTGGGCGCCGACGGGGAGTACCACCGACCTGCCTGCTCACTCCAGTCCCCAGCGCGGGGGGCCACCCCAAGGCGCACGAGCTGAGCGAAGCGTGTCTACGTACCCCTGAGCGGCCCGCCCAGCCAGCCCCCGGGTCTGGGCGAGCCGCCCTGGCCCCTCCGCCGCCCCAGGCCGCCCCCTGCCCCACAGCAGCCGCAACCCCCCGCCGCAGCCCCGCCCGCCGCGGCGGTGCTTCCTGACCCCCTCTTCCGTGTCCCCACCTCAGAATGCCAGCAACAACCCCGCCCCAGCCAGCACCGCCAAGAGCCCCCTGCTCAACTCGCCCACTGTGGCCAAACAAATCTTCCCTTGGATGAAAGAGTCCCGGCAAAACACAAAGCAGAAAACCAGCGGCTCCAGCTCAGGTAAAGGGATGCCTTCTGGAGGAGGGGTCCCTGACTGGGCGCCTGCCACCCCCACCCCCTTCCAGCCGCTATAGGCAGGTCTGCAGGAGCCCGGAGGTTCCCAAGAATCAGCAGTGCCTACCACCCCTCTTCCTATAGAGTTTTCTACACCTTTGCAGCTAGGAGGTGTCAGGTCCCTGTGTGCCTAGGAAATTCCAGAGGGGCGATCAGAGGGGCAGGGTCTCTCTGGGCCCCTCCCAGATAGTGCATGTGGAACCTCTTCTGTGGCACCCTTGAAGTCGGATTTTTGGATCAGAGCACACCTGGACTCCACTCTCTTTTCCCACACAGCTCCTCATTTTAAAGAAAATAGTAGGCCCCAGTAGCCCCCTAAAATGTGACAGCATAGAAACAGGTCTCATTACCTCTAAGTCATAATAGGTACTTTGCCTATCACCAGAGCCCACTTTTGAATCTTTGGGTTAGATTGCTCAATCTTTGCTCAAGCGGTGGAGTGCCTGTGGGAAGGCCCTATTCAGATTTAGCGCCCAGAAGGCAGCCGGGGCCTCCTGGGGAGGGGATGTGAACTTGTCATCCTAATAGGAACCACATGGGCCTCCTGGAACTGGGCTTCAGGTTCTCAGCAGCTCTGCATCCTGCCTACTTTGGCCCTGGCCTTCTTCAAGTGTTCTAGTGTTCTGCTCTGAGCCTGGGTTATCTGTCACCCCAGGGGCCAGGATTCGGGGGCCAGAGGGACCAGGAGAGTAGAGGATTGGTGACTGGGGCAGGCTGCTCCATGACCTCTAGACTCTAACAACAGGCCCCAGCGTCAAGCATCAGTGGGCTGTCCTGCCCTCTCCCAATTGCTGCCCTCTCACCCCAATGGCTACTTCCAAGGGTTTCTGTTCCTTTGGGCAGAGAAGACCTTCCAGACTGGAGCTTCCCCCCACCTCCCCAGGGCAGAGTAAATAAATGGCCAATGGGAGCAACAGTCTAGTTCCCCAGTGATGAGGGAAGGGCTTCTTGAGTATTTGTTCTGCTGCCCACAGCTCAGCTTCTGGAAAGAGAGTAAGTGCCCACCAGGAGCTGGTAGTCTGTGTCACTCAAGGGCTGGGGCATGAGTACCAACGGAAAGGAAATACAGAGCAGGAAGGTCAGCTGGGCGAGGGCTCCACTCTTCTGCCCTTTCTCCAATAGAGAACCCTGGGCCTTGCCCCCTGACTGAATTTCAGGGACTGGAGCCCCAGCCACTGGCTCTCTCCTCACCACGAAGGCGGGCAGCATCACTGTGGCCTTCCACTACCTCCCTTTCTGGGCTTGCCCAGGCTCCCTGGGACCCGGAGGAAGGAGGGGCCTGGAGGGGGGTGGGAACTGGGGCTGGACCGGGCTCCTGGCGCCCCTGACGCTTCTCTTTTCTCTCTCTGTGACTCTAGGGGAGAGCTGCGCGGGCGACAAGAGCCCGCCAGGGCAGGCGTCGTCCAAGCGGGCGCGCACGGCCTACACAAGCGCGCAGCTGGTGGAACTGGAGAAGGAGTTCCACTTCAACCGCTACCTGTGCCGCCACGCCGCGTGGAGATGGCCAACCTGCTGAACCTGACTGAGCGCCAGATCAAGATCTGGTTCCAGAACCGCCGCATGAAGTACAAAAAGGATCAGAAGGGCAAGGGCGTGCTGACATCATCGGGGGGCCAGTCCCCAGTCGCAGCCCCCGTGCCCCGGCGCGGGCGGCTATCTGAACTCCATGCATTCTCTGGTCAACAGCGTACCCTATGAGCCCCAGTCGCCCCCACCTTTCTCCAAACCTCCCCAGGGCGCCTACGGGCTGCCCCCAGCCTCTTACCCAGCACCCCTGCCCAGCTGTGCGCCCCCGCCACCCCCAGAAGCGCTACTCGGCGACTGGCGCAGGGGGCACACCCGACTACGACCGCGCGCCGCACGGCCTGCAGGGCAACGGCAGCTATGGGACCCCACACTTACAGGGAAGCCCCGTCTTCGTGGGGGGGCAGCTATGTGGAGCCCATGAGCAACTCTGGGCCTGCCCTCTTTGGCCTAACGCACCTCCCCCCCCCGCCACCTCGGCCGCCATGGACTACGGAGGTGCAGGCCCTCTGGGCAGCGGCCACCATCACGGGCCTGGGCCAGGGGAGCCTCACCCCACTTACACGGACCTTACCGCCCACCATCCTTCTCAGGGAAGAATTCAGGAAGCCCCCAAACTCACCCACCTGTGATGGTGGGCTTGGGGCTGTGCGCCAGGAGAGTGCCCCCCACCCACCCACCCCTTTTTCCTTCTCTGCTTGTTTTTGTTTTGTTTTGTTTAAGGTTCCTCCAGCCCCTCCCTTTTCTCTCGCCTCCAGACCCCTTGAGTCTCCTCCCCGCCCGTTTGTTTTCTTTGGTAACGCTTTTTTTTTAATAGTTTATGTGACGTAGCAATCTTGGTTGCTGGAATGGCTGTCAGTATCTGTAGCGATATTTATCTCCCCCTGCCCTCGCTCGGCCCCCGCTGGCTCCTGCGCCCTTTTACCTTTCTACTCTTTGATCAGAAACAGGGTATATGAACAAATTTTCTAGCCAAGTTCTTCAATGTGAATTTGTTCGTACATTACGGCTCCCGAGGGAAGCGATTTTTTTTAACTTTTAGTTTTTTTTTAATTGCACTTCTTGTAAAGAGCGAAAAAAAATCAAAGGCGCTTTGAAACAGGGGTTCCCTGTGCAAGGATGACTAAGTGTACGTCTTTCCGTGTGTGTATGCTGGTGAACAGTCAGATTTATTTATATTTTTTTTTGCAAGCATTGAGTAATCTAAGTTTTAAATATTATTTATCCCCATCCGTTCGTATTTATATTAAAGAAATTCTGTACCCTGATAATTGTTCAGAAGGTTTCTTGGGCCTTTTGTTCAATAGTGTATTGGCGTACATAGAAAAAATTTATTTGAAAGGGAAGTATAATTCCTTTAAAAAAAACGGTAATGATGCAATAATACCAGAGAGGATCCCGCTTTTTGATTTAGGTTTGTGACATCCGGCGAAACCGAAAAAAATCTATAAAGGCGAAAGAAAATTCTAGATTTGTTTTGAGAGTTCTACATTCCTTGCTGCTCACATTCTGAGAAACAAAACAAAAATAAAGTTTTTATTCTGAATAATATCCACGTGTAGCAGGGGTTCTTTGGCCGAAGATGGGGCTTGCAGGTCCGACTCTGGCGAGTGGGCGAGCAGGCCGCAGCGGCTCTCCCGTTCCGCCGCAGGGGCCTGGCCCGGCACCCAGTGTGCGAGCGCGGAGAGGTCTGGGCAAGCGGCCGAGCTCGGGGCGGCAGCGGCTATGCAAACACCGAGCTGCCAACCGCGGTGCGGCCTGGTTCCCAGCTGCCACGGAAGCCGGTCACAAGCGTGGGGCTGCTCGGCGCCGACGCCCGGGAAACAAAAGGCCGCTGTGCCCCGGCGCGGCGGGGGCGCCCAGGTGCTCGGACGGCCGCTAGGATGGATGGGGCCAATCGGCCGCTGCCTCCGCCGTCTTCCTTGGGTGAAAGCAGAGCAGGGACACGGCAGTTCGGTAGACGACAGCGGACACTTCCCAGCAGCAACTGGATTCGCTCAGGCTTCGCTGGCTCCCGTGGCTCCGGGAGGAAAGAATCACTCTTCTAATCGCTCCGGCGCAGCGCGACCAGGCGAAGCACACCGAGGCCCACCCAGGTCTGCAGCTACGGACTTTCCGGAGCCCTGCCCAGGACTCTAGGAGCCCAAGGACTGGTTACTTCCCGAGCTTTAGGATTTGGCATTGGCAGGATTTATTTCCTTCGTTTCTTCCCTCCCCGCTTTCCTTTTATGGCCCCAGGGGGAGGAGGAGAGGAAAGGAGACTGGAATCTTTTCTAATAAAAATCGCACTTTTGTAAGTACTTTTTCATTTGATAGCTACCGAAGCTGAGTCTTCCTGTGCTCCTCCTGGATTTGAAGATAGAGGCTGCCTGGCCTGTTGACTGGCCGGCAGAGGCAAAGGAAGGCACAGGAAGGGGAAATATTTTCCTCTTCACATTCAGGAATTGCTCAGAGAAGGAACCAAAAGCCGAAAATGACAAGGCTCAGACTGGCCTCCCCAAGAGCATCCCCAACGCACTGGAAGTGAGGAACAACCTGAACCTGGGGATCTGGAGGAGCATCTGATGTGAGATAAATAAATCCCCCCTTCTCCCTGGGCAGGATCTCTGGAGACAGAGGTGGAAAATGTCGCCATTTTGTCTGCAATCCAAAATATACATCATCATGGCCTCTATCTTCCCTCCTGAGAAGCTTCTCAGGTGATCTTTACAAACGGGCACTGCAGCCATGGCTGGGAACCTGCTAGTTGCCAGGAGCTGCTGTTAGGAACCTGCTCACAGTTAAGAAAAAGAAAAAGCCTTGGAAGATTCAACGCCCAGACAGCTGTGGAGACCTGTGTGTTTGTCTCACCCAGAATTAGAGGAGCTTCCCCCACATCCACCAGCAGAGCCTAAAGTCTAACATATCTCCTTTGGTGAAGTCTGGACTGTGGAAGAAGTCAGTCGAGGTGCACCCCAATCCCTCCCCACTCTCCTTGCCTAGATATGGCACAGGTCAAACATGCAAAGACCTAGACCACCAGTCTTTGTCAGAATGGGAGCTTCCGCCCCGAGGCTGTTCAGCTCTGAAGGGAGCAGGCTGAACAGACAGAGAAGTCTTCTGTGCAGCAGTTATTTGAAAGAAGTCTGTAAAAATACCTGGCAAAATAAGGACCAGTGGAAGAGAGGACAAGGGGAAGGGTGGCAGAAAGAATAGAGCTCCAGTCCGAGAGCTAATGGCTCAGGATGCACCAACCGCCTCACGGTCCCTGACATCTGTTCTTCAGTGGAGGCTGCCTCTTTCCCCCCATGGCAGAGATTTGAAAATGAGACTCCAATAGGGTCCCCCACGTTTCATTTTGGATGTCAAAGGAAAATACTGTTTTCACCCCAGCCAGCCCCAGCTCTAGAAATATTTAAAGGAAATTCTCTCATTAAAATATCTCCTGAGTTAAAGGAATCCATTTAGGGGAAGAGTTCAGCATTGAATGGTCCAAGAAAAGGGGTTTCTCCCAGATGGTATTTGAATTAAGGCCGCTGAGGCGAGCAGAAATCTCACCCACGCAGCAGCCCCTGACAAAGCCTCAGTGATATGGGGCCACTCTTCTCCCTTCCACTACTCCCTCCTCTTAACCCTCCATATTTTCTGTTTAAAGCAAACGCCCACCTCCCCATCCCAGACTCCAAAATGCACCTTTACCCAAAGCAGTCTTCTAACTCTTTTCACTGCCCCAAAAAAATAGGTTGAAAAAAAAGACTAGTTTTCCTTATTTACTTGCGTTTCCTGCTCTCCTCTTTGCTCAGCCACATTTGCTCTTGGAAAGGGCTCGAAGCTGAAATGTGTTCTTAAGGGCCAGAAGCTGTCAAGGCTTTTGGTGAGCAAGATTGATCACACCCAGACTTCCTTCAGAGCTTTGTTTGGGATAAGAGCAAGAAAACTGAAAAACCTCACATTTTCCAAAATAGCATTTCTATCTGTAACGAGATGCTCTGGGTGACTTCTCAGCCGAGGCCACTTTATATTTGATTTCTAACCCAAACCCCCTTGGATGCTGGCCTCGGAGATGCAGTCCTGCCATTGCTCCTCGCTTGCTCAGTCTTTCTTGTTTTCTACAGAGATTTTTCTCACCCATCAGCCTCTCTCTCTCTCCCCTCTCTCTCTCTCTCTCTCTCTCTCTGGCCATCAGAATGATTTATTTTCCTGCCCCCAACCCCAATGCCTGCTGGCCTGGAAGAGTCTGAGCATTCTGTCCATTCTGTCCATTTCAAAAGCAGCAAAAAGCAAATCACCATCCTCAGGGTTTGGGGCATAAAGAGGTATCCTGAGATTTCCCCCTTAGCTTCCCTTCCCTTCTTTCTGACTTTTTTGTTGGATCTTTCCAAAGTTACTGTTTGGTGCCTAAAGGTGTTATATTTTGAGTCCTCCAGCACAGATCAAGAGACTTCCAAAGCTCCAGTTTCCAAATCGGGGGAAAAAAGGGAGAGGGAGAGAGGGAGAGAGCATGAACAGAGAAAAACCTTTATCCTTCCTCCTGGCGTTGTCCTCTCTCACCTGCCCTGCGGTTTCCCACAACAAAACCGGTGCGAGCATCCCTGCTGACCCAGGAGTGGCAAAGGTGCGAGGAGCAGGTAGGGCTATTTCTCATCCAGCAACCCTTCCCTTCTACCAGAGCAACGGGGAAGATGCACAGAACGAGAGGAAAACTAAAAGAGAAAGAAAGCGGAAAGCAAAGGGGAAATAAAGAGGAACCAGCATCACTTCCCTCCCTGCTGCTCTCTTCCAACCGACTTCCTGGAAATCCAAGTACTCACCGCACCCAAGCCTCCGGGTATGAAACCCAGAATGCCAGGAGCCGCAGGCGCCTGCTCGGGCGGCATTTCTCTGGCTGGTCGCCGCCCTGGCTACAGGGGTTTGGACACATGGACCGGGGGCGGTTGTCTCTTTTGGCACATTCATCTATCTTTTGCTGGAGCCACTCCTGAAAAGTTGATGGAGCAGGAAGGTCGGAAGCTTCGAGAGCCGCCTCCCGTTTTCCGCTTCCCGCCGGAGCCACCTCCCTAGCTGCCGTGGAAAAGCTGGCTAACAATGGGCCAGGGCTGGGGCGCCGACTCTGGGCTAGGCTTTGGGAGGGGGCCGGGGGCTGCTGGAAGGTGGGGGGGGTGGAGAAGCTGGTAGAGGAGGCAGAGGGAGGGGAGAGAGGAGAAGAGAAGAAAAAGAGGAAAAGAGGGCAGACTGGCAGGCAGAGATGTAGAACACAGAGACTGAGAGATCAGTTCTGAGATTCAGAAAGTGGCTTTAGAAAAGACGGAGGAGGAAAAAAGGAAATCAAAGAAGGGACCCCCCAGAATCTTCTTTTTTCTGCTCTCTCTCTCTCTCTCTCTCTCTCTCTCTCTCTCTCTCTCTCTCTCTCTCTCCTCTCCTCCCCTCTCCTCCCCTCTCCCTCTACCCCTTCCTCCTGCCTTAGCCGAACTTATGTGATGCGGGGGCCCCTCGGGTGTCAAAACTTTGAAGATTAATGGATTACTTTGTTAATGACTGCAGGCGTCAGACTGAGGTGCTTAAATGATTTGTGAGGTGCGAGGCGTCTTCCCGACAGTCCCAAACAATGCGCAGAGTGTGCGGGGAGGCCGAGGGCAGGGGCGGCGGGGCGGCGGCGGGCGCACTCACGCACACACGCACACACTCGCCGCGCACACCCCACCTCGGCGGGGCTGCGGGCGGCCGGTCGCCCTGGCCCCCACGCACGCCCGGGCTTTCCCCTCCACACCCACAGATATGTATTTTTGCCCTGAAAAAGTGTAAATAAAGCCTCGCTGGCCCCCAATGAGGCGTTCCTTCCCGACTTTTTTTGGATCAATCAAACAGACAGTGGCTTCTTTTGATTAAAGCCCAAATTGTCATTGGGCAGAAGCAATCATGTGACAGCCAATTCGGTCCAATTTCAACCTTGTCTCCATGAATTCAATAGTTTAATAGTAGCGCGGTCCCCATACGGCTGTAATCAGTGAATTAGAAAAAAAAACACCCCAGCAGCGATCTTCTATGATAGATTTTTTTTTCCTCCGCGCTCGCCTTTTTCCGGGCCTTGCCCCCCAAAGCCCCTCCAGAAGAGGGAACTTTTCTCCGAGGGGGCTCCAAGGAGAAGGCCATGAATTACGAATTTGAGCGAGAGATTGGTTTTATCAATAGCCAGCCGTCGCTCGCCGAGTGCCTGACATCTTTTCCCCCTGTCGCTGATACATTTCAAAGTTCATCAATCAAGACCTCGACGCTTTCACACTCGACACTGATTCCTCCTCCTTTTGAGCAGACCATTCCCAGCCTGAACCCGGCCAGTCACGCTCGCCACGGCGCTGGCGGCCGCTCCAAGCCGAGCCCCGCGGGCAGCCGCGGCAGCCCAGTGCCTGCCGGCGCTCTGCAGCCGCCCGAGTACCCCTGGATGAAGGAGAAGAAGGCGGCCAAGAAAACCGCGCTGCCGCCCGCCTCGGCCGCCGCCGCCACCGGCCCTGCCTGCCTCAGCCACAAAGGTCAGTGCAGACACTTGGCCCCAGGTCCCCGGGACCTTCTTCCCGCTCAGGGCTGCCCAGGAGCGGCTCGCGGGCGGGGGAGGGGGGAGCGTGGGCCGGGAGCGATGCTTGGCTGCCTTCCCTTCCCTTGTGGCTCGAGTGGGTTTGGTGGAGAGAAAAGGGATGTTGCGCTCCCAACAACACATCCATATCCACATAGAGATTTTTTAAGAAGGGGTGGGATGTGTGTGTGTGGGGGGGGAACTTTCCCTAACTTGTGTAATGTGGGATGATTTATTTGAGTTGGAACTGACCTCTTCTTGTCTAGTTGTCCTAGAGTTTGGCTTTTTGACAGTAATGAAGAGTGATAGATCGCTCTTGCTCAGCTAAGCAGCTGATGCATTAATTATAAATTGTGCTGTGGCTAATATAAAGTTTGCTCCCGGATGAAGAGGTTTGGGGGAGTGAGAGGCAAGAATTGGCTGGAGGTGGTAGAGACGGGGTGTCCCCAGGCTGGGCTAGCAGCAAAGGCAGCACAATAGCTTTGCAGCATCCAGGGGCGGCCATTTTGTTGCAGTTGATCTTCTCTGCTGTATTTATTCTCCAGTGGAATTGCCCGCGGAACCCCTCCACCTCCTACTGTGCGTGTCTCTTGTTGGTTTCCCTTTCTGCAGAATCCCTGGACGTCGCCGACGGCAGCGGCGGGGGTTCCCGGCGCTTGCGAACTGCTTACACCAACACGCAGCTCTTAGAGCTGGAAAAGGAATTTCATTTCAACAAGTACCTCTGCCGGCCCCGGAGGGTGGAAATCGCCGCTGCTGGATTTGACAGAGAGACAAGTGAAAGTGTGGTTTCAGAACCGGAGGATGAAGCACAAGAGGCAGACCCAGTGCAAGGAGAACCAAACGGCGAGGGGAAACTGAAAGGCCTGGAGGACTCAGAGAAAGTGGAGGAGGATGAGGAGGGAGAAGTCGCTCTTCGAGCAAGCCCTCAGCGTCTCTGGGGCCCTTCTGGAGAGGGAAGGTTACACTTATCAGCAAAATGCCCTCTCGCAGCAGCAGGCTCCCAACGGACACAATGGCGACTCCCAAAGTTTCCCAGTTTCGCCTTTAACCAGCAATGAGAAAAATCTGAAACATTTTCAGCACCAGTCACCCACTGTTCCTAACTGCTTGTCAACAATGGGCCAGAACTGTGGCTCGGGCCTAAACAATGACAGTCCCGAGGCCCTCGAGGTCCCCTCTTTGCAGGACTTCAACGTTTTTTCCTCAGATTCCTGCCTGCAGCTTTCAGATGCAGTCTCGCCCAGTTTGCCAGGGTCCCTCGACAGCCCCGTAGATATTTCAGCTGACAGCTTTGACTTTTTACAGACACACTCACCACAATTGACTTGCAGCATCTGAACTACTAAAAATATTAAAGAAAAAAAAAAAGCATCACAAAACAAAAGCCCCTCAGACCAGGTGGTTTTGCCTTTCTTGATTCTGAGAGTTAATTTTTTAAATTTTATTTCTTCTTGAACTCCTCTCCCCCCACTTTTTAAAAAGCGTTGAGGATTTTCTGTTTAGTGACTCCCCATTCAATCCCCCAGATCCAGAGCCATCTTTTACAGATACTTTTGGAGTTTTAATTGTTTTAAATGGAATCCAACAACCCCTCTACGTGATTTCCTGAAAGCAATATCTGAGACCTGCAAGAAAGTGATCATAAAATTGTATCTTCACTTTCTTTTTATTTTTGTATTACATTAGGATGCATTGTCATGCGTATTTTTGGTAGAATAAATTCTCCTTTGATAAAAGTAACTTTCTTATTTTTTCCTCCCCCATCCTTTCTCAAAGCTCATGATGGTTTCTTTTTTTTCCTCTTTTAGTCTAATTTGATGAATAAAATTCTGGTCACAATATCTTCTTTTTTCCATTTTAATACATTTATGAAGTGGGCATGTGCATCAATAGACTGCAACATAAAGCAAGCCTTGGGCTTCTGAGAAATATTTTTTTGTTTTGATTTTTTAGGGGAATGGATTTAGTTTTTCAGCACAGAGGCTCAAGCCATAAATTGGTAATAGAGCATAGGATTGGCGGCCCCAGCACTGGGCCAAGCCCCAGCCTTTTGAAAGTGGAGAAATAAGAAAGTGACTGCAGAAACCTCCAAGTCCAGGAAGGAGGAATATGGAGTTTCTTTAACCAGCCACGGGTGTCCAGGTCCATAACTAAGTTATCAACAATTCGTTTATTTATACACATTTGTTTCAAACATCTACATTTCAACCCCTCCCCTACATATGACCCCTCCCCTCCACCCTGCACATTTCCACGGTGGTCCATTAGTCTCCCAGCTGCTGATGGGTTCAGGCAAACAGACCTAAAAAGAGAGAGAAAAACAAAAAATAAGACAAAAGAATGGTCACTGGCTGAAAAAGGCACTGCAGAAAGGATTCTTTCTGATCCTCTGGCTCAGTTATTCTAGGTTTCTTTCATTTTTTTTCAGGGGAGGCAATCAATATTTCATTCTTAAATCTGTTTACATAGCAAATAACGGCCCTTTAAAGCTCTGAAGTGAAGTTAGCTAGTGGAGATTTAACGCGGAGTGTTTCTGCACCCTTGGTTATAAATTAACCCAGTTTCTAGAGATCAAGAAAAAGCACTTTAAATGAAATATCAATAAAATGTGATCCAGGGAGCATTACTGGGTTGTTCTGTTTACGTCCTTCCACCACCCCTTTATGTCTCCCTATATTTATTTTTCCCTTACTGAGCTAGTTCTGAGGGCTCCCCACTTACCGTGAGAAAAGGCAGCGAGTAAGCAACATGTGTGGGGGGGGCGGGTGATTTCAGAACCGGCTCTTAATAGCAAAAGCCTGGAAATTATGGCGAAATCGTGCTTTCTCCAGGGGTTTGCCCCCACCACCCCTGATCCTTCCCCACTGAATCCGGCAGCGGCGGAGGGCGCGGACCCGGGGCGTGTCTCTAGTCCCAAAGCAGCGCGAGGCAGGGCGGCTCTCGGCAGCAGTCAGCTGCTGTTGCCGCCGCAGCCGCTGTTTGCGATTCGTCCTAAGCTCATAAATCAAACGCTTTCTATGAATGAGAATGTCATCAAAGAGATCAATTGCAGGAACACATGCACAAATAAAAATCCTCTTACGTATTTGCCGGGATCCCCGTCCGAAAGCATTAAGTTAGAAGGCGTTTAGTCATAATTCATTTTTATTGCTCTTTTAAAACAACAGCTTGGCGGAGCCGCGGATGCTGGGAGCAGCTCGGGCCGAGGCGGCGTTTTGTTCCTTCGCTCTTTCCTTTTCTAGTAGAAGGGCCTTGAAGAGGCGCTTTGAACCCAGCCAGCGGTGGTCACTTACATGGAGTCCAGGCTCTCCTTTCCACCCACTCACCCTGGGCTTTTAAAAGAGATTTTAAGCTAAAGTGGTGGGACATTCTTCTATTTGCCCAGAAGGACCAGGGTCTCCTACCAGGCCGGATGAGTTCCAGGATGGGGGGGGGCGTAAGGGAGGGAAGGACCCGAGCTACAGAAGCCTGCAGGCTCGAGTGTAGGGGTGGCTGCTTTTGTGAGCTGCACGGAGAGGAGCACTCAAGTTGGCCTGGCCAGCCAGAGCCGGCACGGCTGCGGGAGCCAAGCGGCCTTCGGGGAAGGCAGGAGCCGCCTGCTGAGAGCGAAGGCGGTTCTGTCCCCACAGTATCTGCGGGCCTGTACACCAGTGCACGTTTGGGATCCCAAGAAAACACTCCAAACTAGGCTGGCACCCGAAACGTGGCCAGGAGGGTTGAGAAGTGTAGGGAAAGGAGCAGAAACCGACTAGAACCAATGGATGGAGAGGCAAGGCAGGGCTTTGTGGCCAGAGACTTGGGCTCAGCGGGTCTCCCAAACCAGGGCGTAGGCGGCCAACAAAGGGCTGCAGAGTCCAGGCCAGGGGGTGGGCAAGGATGTACCAATGAGCTTGAGCTGGGAGAAAAGATCGATGCAGAACCAGTACGACCCCCTCCCTCCTGAAACTCCTTGCCCCCACCTCCCAAGGCCTGGCTCGCTGCTAGAGGCTGCCTCCAGGAGGGCCTCCTGGCCTTTCCCTCTCCAGTATGAGCGAGCGGTTCCAACTTTGGAACTGAGGCAGGAGTGACCTTCTCTGCCCGTGCTCCCTCTTAAACCAGGCTGGGGGGTAGGTCAAAGGTCACAGAGCAATATCATTTCGAGAGGAAATATCTCCCCTCCCCCATGTTTCTTTGCTCCTGAAGGAGCCTGTGCTTGAAACCCCTGCATGAGCTGCCTTTCTTAAACTTCCCCTACCTCAGAACATCCATATAGGATCCTCAGATAAACGTCCTCTGTAGCCTGTCCATGCACAGGGACCCCTGGTCAGTGAAATCTATATGCCAATGGCTGTAAAACTTTGGACTTCTGGATTTCTTTTTTACCTAAGAAGGCATCAATTCTCTGCCTGTGTGCCCTTTCTCGGTCTGTAAGGCAGGGGCTGACATGCAACCTAATAGTCAACAGCAATTAATGAGCCCATCACAGCATCCGCGGAGGGGGGATGATGGAGAACAGGACCCTGCGGTCTGGGAGAACACTCAGATTTGCACGTCTCTAGGGAAAGAGTTGAAGGTTCCTGCAAGGAACTCCAGAGTCCGTCACAAAGGGATGGGGTGTGTGGGAAAGAGCCAACTGCCCAGTCCACCATCAGCCAGCTGTCTGCCGCCCCTCCCACCTGCCAGCCCCCACCCCATTTTAGTCGAGTGGGGGCAGAAGGCGAGGGGGGAAGAAACCACACTCTTAGCACCCCTGCCCGAAAACCAGAGTCTTGGCGGGAGGGGGTCAGGTCTTCGTACTTTGCTGGCGCCACGGTCTGGCCCTTTGAGGTCCCCGCAAGAGCGCGCAGGCTCCCAGCTCTCCCCGCCCCCGCCCCCCCCCCCCCCCAGCAGATGGCCTGCAGCGCACGGCCCGGCCTCCCACGCTGCCCACGTCCGCTGGCGTCATCCGCCACCCCCACCCCCCACCCCACCCCCCTCGCGCCAGGGCTCCAAGCACTCCAAATCTACAGTGGGAATCCCGTAGGTTTCCCGGAGCAAAGCCGATTGGGGAAGAGAAAGGGGCGGAGAGGGAGAGAGGGAGGGGAAAAGCCAGGTCACCCCCGGCCATCCCGGCAAACCCAGCTCCCCGGGCTGCCCCGCTCTGGGGCGTCGAATTACCCAGCTCCTCATTGCCATGCTAATGGGTGTGCTTGTGTCGCGCTGGCGGGGGCGATGTATTCCGCAGCCCCTCCGGAGGGAAGGAAGCAAGTTCTTAACGTGCTCGACCTCTCCACACGCCCCCACCCCGGTTCCACCCAGACTGCGCCCTGAGCACTCCCTCATCAGCCCGAGCCCGGAGAGCCGCGAGCTCAGCCTCGTCCCCAGCCCCGAGGCGGCACCCGGAGAGCGCGGCGCTGGGGGCGGCGGGGGGAGGGGGGGCTTCCCGCAGGCTCTGCGCGCTGTGCTCTGCGACTGGGGCGCTAGGCCCGGCCCACGGTCTCCCCACCCGAGAGAGCGGGCAAGCCGCTTTCTTTCTCACCTCTTGCCAGTTCATCTTTCGGGGCCTGCCGGGGAGGGACGCGTAGGTGGGGGCGGGGGTGCCCTCGGCCCCCCCTCCCGGGGGTGTTGGGGGGTGGGGGAGTGGAGTCGGCGCGTGCACCAGGCCGCCCTGCTCCCTCGTCGCCCCAGCTGTCCGAATCTGCCCCTGCAGCAGCCGCAGCGCCTCCCGGCCTGCCTGGGGGCGACTGCGCGTCACCTAGACGGAGGAGCGCCGGGGATTTAAATGCCACCGAAACGGTGATCCATCACTGCCCGGGCCTGCAAACTTTCGCAGGCGGCGCGGCCATTGGCTGGCGCAGTCACGTGCCCCCGCCCCTCGCCCGCCGCACGCCCGCCCCCCCTCGCGCGCACTGTACATTCATATCATTTTTTCTTCTCCGGCCCCATGGAGGAAGTGAGAAAGTTGGCACGGTCACCCAGGGCTTCGCCGGAGCCAGTCTCGCAGTGACAGATGGACAATGCAAGAATGAGCTCCTTCCTGGAATACCCCATCCTCAGCGGGGCGACTCGGGGACCTGCTCCGCGCGAGCCTACCCTCCGAGCATGGAATTACAACTTTTCAGTCGTGCGCGGTCAGTGCCAACAGCTGCGCCAGCGACGACCGCTTCCTAGTGGGCAGGGGAGTGCAGATCAGCCCACCCCACCCCCACCACCACCACCACCATCACCACCCCCAGCCGGCCACCTACCAGACTCACGGGAACCTGGGGTGTCCTACTCCACGCGAGTTGTGGTCCGAGCTACGGTGCGCAAAACTTCGGCGCGCCCTACAGCCCTACGCGGTAAATCAGGAAGCAGAAGTAAGTGGTGGGTACCCTCGTGCGCTCCCGCAGTTTACTCTGGAAATCTTTCATCTCCCATGGTCCAGCATAACCACCACCACCACCACCACCACCAGGGGTGTGCTGGGGCGCGGTGGGCTCGCCTCAGTACATTCACCACTCATATGGACAAGAGCACCAGAACCTGACTCTGGCCACGTATAATAACTCCTTGTCCCCTCTCCACGCCAGCCAAGAAGCCTGCCGCTCCCCTGCCTCAGAGACGTCTTCTCCAGCGCAAACCTTTGACTGGATGAAAGTCAAAAGAAACCCTCCCAAAACAGGTTAGTCTCGCCCTTCCGTGGATGCTGCTTGATGCTTCTAGAAGGAGCTGGTAGATTGAGTTTCAAGGGGAAAAGAAAAGATCCTGTCCCCCATGGTGCGGTGTGGCGTGGGGGATGATTGCCCAGGTGTGCAAAGATGCCTGTTGGGCTATTGTGTGTTGTTTCCACAGAGGTTATTTTGGGAGGACCTGAGAGTAGGAAGTATGTCGGCATGTGTGTGTGTGTGTGTGTGTGTGTGTTAGGGGCAGTTTTATTAATATCTTCAAGTTCCATTAATCACCGGTGTGCCCTGCGCTACCGGTGACTTTGAGTCCATTCTTTACACCTCATCGCTCACCCTCCCCAGCCAGGTTTGTGCAGGGAGAAACTCTTGACTTGTCCTTTAATCGAGGTGTTGCTCTGAGACGCGTGTGGAGGAATTTCCTCTTCATCCGCCCCAAATCTGACCTTTTTCTCTGCTGCTTACTCCTCTGCCCGCAGGGAAAATTGGAGAGTATGGCCGTGGGTCAGCCCAATTCCGTGCGCACCAACTTCACCACGAAGCAGCTCACCGAGCTGGAGAAAGTTCCACTTCAACAAGTACTTGACGCGCGCCCGCAGGGGTGGAGATCGCCGCGTCTCTGCAGCTCAACGAGACCCAGGTGAAGATATGGTTCCAGAACCGCAGGATGAAGCAGAAGAAACGCGAGAAGGAAGGCCTCTTGCCCATCTCTCCGGCCACCCCTCCGGAAGCGATGAAAAGGCGGAGGAATCCTCAGAGAAATCCAGCTCCTCGCCGTGTGTTCCTTCCCCCGGATCTTCTACCTCAGACACTCTGACTACTTCTCACTGAGGCCATCCACCCCCAGACCCAACACTCTCCCCAGCCCTTCGGTTGGGACTTCTTAACCCAAAGCACATTCTTAGCTTATCTTTCTTTCCCTTTAACAGCCTCTCTTCCTTTCAGATCCTATCTCGGAAGCTCCTGGGCAAGATAATGTGTTTCCAAAAATTCTGAACTTCTGCTTGCTTAGGGAGGGGAGTGTTGGTGAAGCTCCTAATGCAGATTGCCCGCCAGCACCAGTGGGCTGATGGTCCCTAACTAGCTCGCTGCTGTCCCAAGATTTCCACAGAGGCCACCGTTCCTTTTCCAACTGTCCTTTGGGAAGTACTCTTCTTTGCCATCAGAAACAAGTTCGAGGGAGACTGCTCACATTCTGTCTCTCTCTTTCCTCTTTCCTCTTTCCTCTTCTCGCTCTCCAATTCTTCCCACCTTAGTACTTGGAAAGTGGGCTAGAGTTTGAGGAGCCAGTTCAGAAACTCATGAAGAGATGCACTCTGAGCGTGTTTACACTAAGAATTCAACCCTTAATTTAATTCATTTTACATCTGTGTGCGTTTGCTGGTTGTAAATACTTTGTCTTAAGAGATTTATCTTTATACAAATTTTCTAGAAATGTTTAGATTAAGTGAGTGGAACAGGGTGGGCAAACTCTGTGCTGGTACAATTTTCTATGTGGTTATAGGTGATGAAAGGTGAAACTCGTACCCCGAGGTAGCCCCAATTTGTTCTTTCAGTGAGTTAAGAAAACCTGAAGAAAATAAGGTGCAGAAACCTGGTTTCCAGTTCTAAGTCACTCCATGCCTGTCCCTTTCTTGTTTCCCTGGCCCAGCTCCTTTTAAAATTTGTGCTGGGTGAATTGCTATACCAAAACGTATTTAAAAAACCAGCTTCTCCCTTCCACAATTATCTTAGCTGGATATGTTGTATTTTAATGTGATGGATGGCACAATGAATGTATATTTTGTGTGATTCGTGAATTGTCTTTTGCATGTCGCATAGCGTTTTGATGTCCCTGAAGTACCACACTGAGTTCTATCAGTCAACCTTTGTGTGTCCATAATATTCCCCACTTCCTGTACAATCATGAATTGCTCTGATATCCTGGAGGGATGAGATCCAGAGCAGAGTTTACGGTCTTAAGATGTCTGTAATAAATATATTCAAGTTTCAGATAGGTTTAAGCTTGACTAATTTGCGCTTGGTTTGGCTCCAATGTGTGGTTCCTGCAAAGCTGGCTCTTTTTCTGAGGGGAAAGGGAGGGTGGTGTGCATTTTAGAGGCAAGCTGTCTCTTGAAAAACAAAGAAGCAGCTGCTTTCCATGATGTAGTTGAAGTTCCTCTTAATAGTACCACCTAATAACGGGGGAATTTTGTTTAGTAGTTGTTCCTTTATTAAAATCAAGAGGTTCACCGTGGGGGAAATGGTGAAGTAATTTATGAAGCAGATCTATTTTTGAAAAAGCACGGACACTTCCTGGGTCAAGTGCTAACCTTTTCACCTCCAACTGAATGTTGACATATATATAAACAGAAGCCCCTTCAAAAGCTGAAAGTCTTCCGTCAGTCTTTCCTCACATCAGTGAACCAAGAGCTAAGAGATTCACATTTAATTAGGTCCAGTATAAAGCTATTTAAAGACATGGCCCCACCCCACCCTCTCCCTTATTTTGCATTGTCATTGTTTCAGTAGAACCTCGTCCTTCTCACCTCCTGTGATCTATCCTTAGCAAACTTTTGTAACCCTTCTACCATTTCCCCACCACTGTTCTCCCTAGTTCTCACCTCCACCCCCTAATTTGAGACTACACCTTCCATTCCCATCTGACTCAGCATTGATTCCCACAGTGGCAGTAATAGGTTCACAGTTTTCACCCCAAGCTCTAGAAAGGTGGTTTCTCCTCTGCACACAACAGGCTCCTATGGGTGATTCTTCAAATCTTTCAATATGTGAGTGTCTCCTGGGCCTACTCCCGCGAAGCCAGCAAATCAGTTTTCTAAGTGACTCTCCTCTTAGTCCTCTTGCCTCTTTTCCTTTACTTTCACACATTTTTGGAGGCATTTATTTCACTCCAAGAGCAGAGCAGAAATTTTACACCATCACCAACAAATACAAATGATTGACTTCCTTGCTCTCCAGAGTGTTTTTACAAAGGAGAGGCTGAGGTCCCATGAAGAGAAATTCTGCAAAAACCTCGATGGGGGGGGCCTTCTACAAGACCCATGAGATTTCCTGTACTTGCCTGTCAAAGGGGGGCTGGTTCTACACTTTGCAGGCGCTGTGGCTGCGGCCATATCAAAGGGCACCGGTGCCCTCCCCTCCACTCCTGGTTTCTGGGCTTGCCTCTGAAAGACTCAAGTGGATGGAACACTTCAAAGTTGGCCAACTCTTTCTTTCATTTCCCGCCTGACCTTATACAGTATCTTTTGTTTATTAGTGTAAGGCCACACAGTGAAAACAGATGGCAGCTTCCCAAATACTTTAATGTGTTAAAGTGTCATTTGCATACCACTGCAGCGATTTCAATATCTAAAAGCCGGACCCGCCTGATGGAATCCTGGAGATTCGAATCTTCAAGGGGGCCCGGTTTTATGTCGCCTAGTAGACAAGGATCAATTATGGCAAACATCCCATCCTTTCTCTAGGTAGAATAAATCAGTTAAGAAGCAATGCATTTAGGAAACATTAATATACCTTTCAGCAAAGAAAGCATTTGTATTTTTTTAGTTGTCTCAATCGATTAAATCAAAGCCGCTTCACGCACCCTGTTCCAAGGTCTCCCTTCTTAAATTTTGATCTCTGAAGAGCATAGTTGGGCCCTTGAAAAACCGACAGCGATAGTAACTAAAATGACAAAAGAGGGGAAACAGAAAACGGCTGATGGGATGAATTTGAAAAGGACAAGAGTCTGCATTAGGGACTTGGGATGATTGCAATATAAAATGTCAGTTTCCCAGCGGAATGGTTTTTCCTTGTTTCCTCAGAAACACTCATTCAGATGAAACACAGGGTGTTCCCCAAACTAGATCTTGCTGAGGCTCTGCAGACGATTCTGGGCTTCACCTTTGAAAGTTTACTTTTTGGAGGCTATTCAGATCCCGCGGTGTTTTCCTCTGGGGCAATCAGATTCAAGCCGATCAATATTTACTCAGTCTGAAAGGGTTGTTGAAAAGGCTGCTAACAACAAACTGCTTAGCTGCTCACCCCTGTTTAATCTCAGGTTCACCGAAAGTTCAAGAAGAGATGAACGCAGTGATGGGTCACTTTAGAATGAGTCCCAGCGGTTTATCTGAGCTCTTGGCTAAAGGCAACCACCATTACAGTTCCATCCCTCTTTGGGAAAGGGGCAACTTTCCTATTATTCTTTTGCTAAACAGTGTTTACTAGAAACTTGAAACACTTTCCTCTCCCTTCCTGTGGGCCCCCTCCCCCATGGTGGTGGTGAATTTGGGGTCCAGTGGAGGTGGAAAGGCACAGCCAGCTGCATTGCTTTTTTGCCTTCACCAACTTTCTGCCAATCTGCTAGATTTCGTTTGCGTTCAAATAAATTACATCGAATATTTAAAAAACATTAAATTAGCCTGACTGAAGCTATCCGATTTATTTCAAATGCCACAAGCTATGAAATGAAGCTCCTTGGGCCATTAGAGTTTATCTTCTGTGCGAAGGACAGGGCAAGATTGAATTGAGATCCATTTATGTTTGAGTAATATTGACAATCAGAGCCCCAATATCCATCTGTGATGGCTATTTAGAAAAGATGGAGGGTGTGCGAAGGGGGTGGGGACTTTGTTGTGAGCAGCAAATAGCTCAGGTGGAAAGTCAACTTTAAAATTTCACGCCCTCCTAGTACATGAACTACTGAAAGATGAAAAGGGAGGACCCGAGGAAGTCAGTGGGGACTGGCAGGAGACAGGGCTGGACACTGAAGCTAATTGCTACAGCTCGTCTGAGGTCAAAGTTCACGTAATCACTGCATAAATGCATACTAAATAGGGATTTATTAAGCTTTTCTGATGGCTGGGCACGTCTGTAGAAGAAAGAAAACAAAAAAACGGTCACCGCTGTTTGTGTTTCTTGAAGAATAATCATTCTTGCAATAGAAGCTCTTGGAGTTTGCACAGTCCTTTGATTAATTTGAAAGACAGATAATCTTCTTTAAGTTTTATGTAACCAATTCAGGGACACTATTTTCGCTCATGTTTGATGGGACTTAAAATACCCTCTCAGAAATATTACTTGTTTAATACAATAAAAATATACCACGCTAGCTACTGCTACAATGCTCACTTTGGAGACTTGGTAATTCTAAGCCTACTTTATACCCATATTTCTGAAAACTCCCAAAAATTTCTGCCCTAAGACTTGTGACTAGATGAGCAGAATTAAAAAGGACCCATCTACTTAACCTTTCATTTTATGAGTCTGTAAGACAAGGGACTTAGAGATAGATTGATCTGACTTAGAGTAGGTAACATCAGTAGTTACCCTTAAGGCCAGGTGTCTTAGAGCCCAGAGCACATCTTTATTCTGAATTTCTGACTTGATTTCACCCCCACCCTCCTGTTTATGCCACGACTAAATTAAGCGTATATGTCATTTCATTTTATTTCCTACTTCTGGTTATTAGTCTTCTGCTCTGGCAAGCCCTTGGTGTGTGGAGACCATCAGGATCATTGAATTTCTCACACAACCTCCCAGTTGAATGTTTCTGCCATTTTATTTGAATCATAAAAAATGTTGGGCTGCTTGCTATAAAAAACCATATTATCAAAATAGAGATAGAGCAGGAAAATTTTAACAGTTGTATTTATACATCTTATTTATCTATTTTGGATTTTTTTTGGGGTGCACCCTGACTGTGGTTAGGGCACACTCCTAGCTCTGTGCTCAAAGGTCACTCCTGGTGGTGCTCAGGGATCCATAAACAGTGCTGGGATTTGAGCCAGTGTTAGCCTCACTGAAAAGAAGTGTGCTAACTCTTGTACTGCCTCTCCTGCTCTGCATTATTGTTTGTGAACTCAGACTGCTGAATAATAAATGAAAGGAATTGTCTGCATCCAAGTTCAACATTTATTAAATTATCCAGAGGTAACAGCTAGAGATAAAAAGCAAGGAACATTCAAGTAGGCATCTTAGTACCAATTTGTTTTTGTTTCTGTTTGGTTTGTGGTACAGCCTAGCCTGAATTGTTTTGGTCAACATTTCCTAACTTCCTTTATGATTAATGCTTAACACACACACACACACACACACACACACACACACACACACCGAGTCCAAACAATTAACAAAGTTTTATTGCAATAGTTTTCTACGTTTTCCTGTTTTCCTTCATTATATTTTGGCAGGCTCCTTCTGATCTCAGAAGGACACACTTCTCGACAGGCATTTGTGTTTGTCAGCACTTAAAGACAGATGAAATCCATAGAATTTTACAGACTTAGATTTGATCACACCAGTCCTGATGTATTCCCTGACCTTCTATAGCTGAACAACATACCAAGTATCAATCAAGCAACTCTGATTTGTGGAAAGTAATTCTTAAATGCTTTTTGGGAGAGAGGAGGGGTTGTCAATTATGTACATCTTGCAAAATATTCTGGGAAGATTGCCTCTGTGGTTTACTGGGACACACAGGAAAAGATCAATGCTTTTCTTTCAACAATTCCAGGCTGAAATCCGTGTCTCCCCATTTTATTTTTCTCATTAACAATGTGTTCTTAAAAACTCTGATCACAAGGCTAATATGGAGAAACCAGATTGCTTTTGTTTTATTTTACGCTTGGGTGATTGATACGTTATTAGAAAATGCAACTGTTTAAAGAAGGAAGAAAAAGGCTAAACAATTACGGAATACCCTTTTTCTTTTTAAAAAAGATACTTTTTAGTCTTGGCGGATATTTTGCATTTATGATCTGCTTTCTTTTAAAAGAAAAGATTGTTACAGATACATAAGCAGAATGTAAAAAGCAATGATTTTAAATGGAGGGACCCCTCCCCCTCCTCAACACACACCCCTCAAACAGAAATGAGATTCTGAGGAAGCATGAAGGGAAATTTTCATTCCGAGAAACAAACGGTCGGTCCTTCCTTCCCGGAGGCGCCAGAGCCGCCGCTGGAGCTGGGAAGAGGCGGCCGGGACCATCACACTCCTCCTACTCCGCTTAGGGTGCAGGGACAGGCGCCCGCCCGACGCCCACCGGGGTCCGCGACTGCGTGGGACCGGAGGGGCGCCGGGCCGCAGGGTTCACCGCCGCGCCTAGGGTCCATCAGCGGTGCCGGCACGCCTCGGCTCCTCCGCGCTCCCGCGGCCCAGTACGGCCGCGACCCTGCGGCTTCCAGGGCCGCTCCGGAACCGGGACCGGGCGGCGGAGAACCTCGCTTGGTCTCTAGGGCCCTTGGCCTCCCGTTTCCTCCTCGTGTCCCCACCAGCATCAGTCTGCTTCTAGGTGCCCTGGGAAGGAGCGCCTCTGAAACTGGGCGGCTGAGCCAGCGGGGTCTGCCAGTTCCAGGGGGCTCGCGCCGGGGATCATCCCTTATTCCTGCCCAAGGGACAGAGTTTTGAGAGATTCAAACTCGATTGGATTAAGAAGTATATTAGTTCCCTGTTTAACTTAGATTCTTTCCTTTTTTTTGGGGGGCGTGGTCACACCTGCGATGCTCAGGGATTACTCCTGATTCTGCTGCGTTTAGGAATTACTCCGGCGGTGCTCAGGAACCTTGTGGGAAGCCGGTATTGAATCCTGGCGGTGCTCAGGGACTATTGGAATGCCGGGTTGAACCCGAGCTGGCCATATGCAAGGAAAACCCCTACCACGCTGTGTTGTCGCTCCAGCCCTTATCTTTTTTTTTTTTTTTTTTTTGCTTTTGGGGTTTACACCCCGCGATGTTCAGGTGTTACTCCTAACTCTGCACTTAGGGAATCACTCCCCGCATTGCTGGGGGAAGGGGGAGCCATATGGGATGCCAGGAATAGAACCCAAGTTGGCGCGTGCAAGGCAAATGCCCTACCCACTGTGCTTATCGCTCTGGCCCCTATATTTATTTATTTTTTAAACTTCAGGTGCTGTGGTTCACAATATTGTTAATGGTTATTTTTTTGCATAAATAATCCTAGCACCCCACCCTCCACCACTGGGACACTGCCCCAGTGTTACCCTCCATTGCCCCTGTGGTAAGCTTCCTACTAAACCACTACTCAGTTTCGGAGAAGGCTTTGGGCAGTTGTTAACCCTGGGCTATGTTGCTTTATATCCCACATCTGAGAGATCATTCATTCTGGGTCTGTCCCCCCCACCCACTGACTTCACTCAGCCTGTGATACTCTCCAGATCCATCCACACAGCAGCAAATTGCATGATTTCGTCTTTTCTTACAGTTGAGTAGTGTTCCATTGTGACTAGGTACCATCATTTATCCAATCATCTGTTCTTGGAAACTTGAGTTGTTTCCAGATTTTGACTACTGTGTGTAGTGTTGCAATGAACACAGAAATAAAACTATTTTCTGAGTAGTTTTTGGGCCCCTGGGGTAGATACCAAAGAAGTGGAATTGTGGGTCATAATGGAAGTTCAATTCTTACTTTTTTTCAAGTGTTCACATTATTGTTTTCCATAAAGGGCCCCTTTCCTCTACATCTACGCCAATACTGTTTGTTTTGATTTTTTGGTGATGTGTTCCAGTTTTACTGGTGTGAGGTAATATCTCATTTTCTGTTTGTTTGTTTGGGGGCCATTTCTGATAGTGTTCAGGCCTTAACTCCTGGCTCTGCACTCAGAGATCACTCCTGGTGAATTTTTTTTTTTTTGGGTCATACCCAGTGATGCTCAGGGGTTACTCCTGGCTCTTCACTCAGGACTTCTGGCAGTGCTCGGGAGACCATATGGGATACCAGGGATCCAACCCAGGTGTGCAAGGCAAATGCCCTACCCGCTGGCTATCGCTCCTGGCCCCACTCCTGGTGACTCTTGCAATGCTCATATCTGATGTCATGGATCCAACCAGGACAGCCACATACAAGGCAATGCAACGGAGCCCTGTACTATCTCTCTGACTCTTGCTTTTTTTTTTTTTGCCTTTTGGGTCACATCCAGCAATGCTCAGGGGTTACTCCTGGCTCTGCACTCAGGAATACTCTGGCGGTGTTCAGGGACCATATGGGATGCCGGGATCGAATCCTGGGCCGGCAGAGACCGGCCGCGAAGCAAAGGCAAACGCCTACCTGCTGGGCTATCGCCCCCGGTCCCTCTCTTGCTTTTTCAATTCTTCTTTGCTCCACCTCTCACTTCTTTCTAAAAAAGTTCTCTGGGGCCAGAGTGATAGTACAAGAGTGTTTGCTTTGCATATGATGAGACCCAGGTTCAATCCCTGACATACCATATGGTCCCCAAAGCACTGCCAGAATTAATTCCTGAGTGTAGAGCCAGGCCAGGAGTAACCCCTGAGCATTGCAAAAACAAAGCAAACATTCAACCCCCAAAAAAAAAAACCCCCAGAAAGTTCTTTATGCTGCTTTCCAGCTACTTACCATTCACTCAACTGAGACCTGCCTAAGGGGATTCTACCTTTCACACATAATTGGTCATAGAACCTTCAACTGAGGCTATGAACTAGACTCCATGGGTTAGTTTTGCTTCTCCATATGCATGACAATGTATTTGCATAATGCAAGTCCATGTGAAGGTTTATTTACATGTATATGTATCTTCATCCGGACATAAGGCCACACCAGGGAGTTTTTGGGAAGGGACTGGCTGCACGAGGCAGAGTCAGAATTAACCACTGAGCATTGCCCGGTGTGGCCAAACTCAATTCGTGGTCTAGCCAATGTTAGGTCTGTGCTCTGTCACTTAAGCCCACATGTCCAAATGGATCATAATCTTCATCCACACCTCGAAATGGATCTTAAGCTTCGGAGTGCAGACCCTTGCCTTCCTGTAATAGAGAGAGACAATCCCTGTGGGTCGGGCTGAACTGGGAGTCAGGACCCTGGTGTAGTCTTGTCTCATTTACAGTATGAGTCTCGGTAGGATACTTTAACCTTTCTATGCTTTCAGTTTCTAATTATAAAACACAAGACTGTTATTGATTTCCCAGTTCTCTGCTACTATCCATGGTTTCTCAGTATTTTGAAAATCTGTTATTTATTCAGGATTGCTTTTGATCTATGCTTTTTATGTCATATACTTCATTATGCATCAAATATTCAGTTCCAAGAAGACATTATTTTATTAATTCAATTTATAGCTAAGAGGAATAGAGGTGGCCAAGATAGTACATAATGTTATATAAATATATAAATGTATATAAATATATTTACATGCTATATCAATATAAAATAATGTTTTTATATACATATATACACACAAACTACAACTAAACACTCTTAGGTGCAAAGAGTAATAAATCACTTGATCCTTGTCTTCCCGTTGAGTCAATCACTAGAAAACAATGAATGGGACTGGGGAGATGTGTATAGTCTGTAGGGCACTTGCTTTTGCTGTGGCTAACTTGAGTCCAATCTCAGTGTCCCCTTTGGTCCCCAAATTCCCCCTACTGACCACTGGAGCGTTAGAGTAGCGGATTAATCCTTAGGCATTAATCTTAAGCATCTGCTGGGTGTGGCCAAAAAAAGGATAAAAGTGAATTTTGGGGTGGCCAGAGACAGTAGAAAGGATCAGGTGCTTCCTTTATGTGGCTGACCCAGGGTTCAATCAATGGTCTCTTGTGTGTGACCCTGAGCACGGTTCCAGGAGTAAGCCATGAATTCCACCAACGTGAGGTCTTCCCAACAATAAAACCTCCACAAAAAATGAACCTAGGGACCAGAAGACAGCTTGAAGGGTTAAGTGCATGTTACTTCACATATGGGAGGTCAAGGTAGCATCCCCAAACCCCTAGTGGCAGCAGCTACAGTACCAACCCGACAAAAGCCTCCTGGGCCCCATGTGTAGCCCTTCAGAAATAACAACCACAAGTGAACTTAAAGAGAACGATCAAATTCAACAACACAAAGAAGAATTAATTGATATTCTTTCATACTTGGGTCCAGAGACTCTCACACACATGGGGCAAGAGCTGTTCTTCTTGCTCTCCCTGTGCACAGCCATTCATGAGGCAGTCGGGAGGCATGGCGGAGTTCTAGCCCTGGCCCACCACCTCGGCAGAGCCTCACAACAAGCCAGACCACCCCTCCCTCTCCACTCCACGGCGCCGCCATTTTCCACTTCTGGACTTCCCTCTCGTCAGAACTCCACCCAGCAGACCAGCCCATCACAGCCCAGATCACCGACACCCACCCTGCAGCAGCTTTTCCTCAATCCGGCCCAGGTATGCTGGTCCAGAGACTCTCACATGGGGCAGAGCTGTTCCTTGCTCTCCCTGTGCACAGCCGTTCATGAGGCAGTCGGGAGGCATGGCGGGTTCTAGCCCTGGCCCACCACCTCGGCAGGGGCCTCACAACAAGCCAGACCACCTCCTCCACTCCACAGGCGCCGCCATTTTCCACTTTTGGACTTCCCTCTCGTCAGAACTCCACCCAGCAGACCAGCCCATTCACAGCGCGGCTGCAGCGGCAAAGCGGCCGCCTCATCAATAAATGCTTTATTTGGAGGTGTTTAAAAGAGTTTGCCTCCCCTCGACAAGCCTGGCAAGCTTCTCGTGGTTGTATATGATATGCCAATTTCCAGTAACAATTATATTGGGTCATTCCCATGACCTAATATAATGGTTTGAGGCTCTTTATGTTCCTGTAGCAAGCGATGCCCTGGCTCTACTGAGACAGGACATATGGAGATATTACTGGTGCCAGCTCTAGCAAATAGATGATCAACGGGAAGATGCGTGAT